>JXSR01S048714.1:1745-19417 GCA_000969725.1 Ophiothrix spiculata
TTGTCTGCTAAATCAATCACATATACGCATCAATTAAAACCTAACCACCAATTGCATCTGGCTTTTCTGTCATCGATGCTACTTATTCATCACAATCCAGATCTGATATAGGTGCAGATACAGGGGATTTTCTGTATACCAGTACACACAGGTGGATGTATTAATCCGATAATAATAATTACAGTTTATTTCAAAACTCTAATCGTGACACACAGGTCAAATTACTATATTACTAATTTAATAAGCGCCAATATTGCAACATTGAAACTATAAAATAAGAATAAAGTGCCTTGCCCAAGGACACAACACATTCACACGACCAGGGATCGAACTCGCTAGTCCAAATTTTAAAAACAGCTCGTCAGTCCCAATTTTAGAAGCAGCTTGCTAGTCCGAATTTTAAAAAAGGCTCCTAGTCCAGTCCGAATTTAGAAATAGGCTCGCCTGTCTGAATTTTAAAAACAGCTTGCTAGTCCAAAATTTTAAGAACAGCTTGCTAGTCTGAATAGGAAAAATTAAGTGCATATTTCTAATACTTTTTTTTCAAAATTCGGACTAGCGAGCCTATTTCTAAATTCGGACTAGCGAGTCTATTCAAAAATTCGGACTAGCGAGCCTATTTAAAAATTCGGACTAACGAGCTGTTTCTAAAATTCAGACTGGCGAGCCGTTTTTCAAATTCGGACTGGCGAGCTGTTAGGACTGATGAGCCTATTTTTACATTCGGACTAGCGAACCTTCAGACTAGCGAGCTGTTTTTTCGGACTAGCAAGCCTTTTTCAAGGTTATTTTGTCCCCATTGAATAACGTTTTGGACTAGCGAGCCTTCGAACTAGCAAGCTTTGGGACTGACGAGCGGACCCCTATTCATTCTCAACTAATATTTCTGTAAGTTCAAATCCAAGTATATCATCATAAATACTTTTTATTTGCAGGTTCACATACACCCAAAAGTACTTGTCAAATATACTCATAAATTGTTAAATATTGATCTTTGTGAAAACACATTATGCATGACAAAATGTAATCTCATGTTGCCGAATCATGTCCCAATAAAGAACATTGTTTGTCACCTCCAATCTGATATCCAATGTTACATATTGTATTTTTGTTATTACACACTTCCTGCATCGTGGCATGCGCGGTGTCAAAAACCTTGGTCGCGTACCGAGATCGCTCCCTTGAGTGTTACAGACCCTGTAAGCTGGATCTTTAAGAGGTATTAAATAAAATGGTTCGTTCAATACCACCATTTACAAGTTGAAACAGATACATAATACTTGAGCCCCCACGAGACGACGAGCGAGGCAGTGAGGCTACACTGTTGAATTCTAGGGACGGTAACAAACTATGGTTTTCAGCTCCATGACAAGATCAAATGTATTGCAGAAAATTTTTGACACAAAGTAGATCTACAAAATGATTAAATTTCACCTCTTATAAGATTGACGACTCTGCATAATATACATATCACACAATATTGACTTCTTAATGCAGCATTTTTGCTTCGATATCCAGCCTTTAAAAGTAGCTTGCGGGTGTTTTATTCCATATTAAACATCGTGTACAGTCGTCCTACATTCTAAGTGGTTTAATTTTGAACCCAAAATCAAATTCAGGGCAATTTTTGATGTTGTATTTTATAGTGCTTGGTATCACAAAGTGTTATTTTATTCCCATCTAAAGTTATCACTCGCTATCGCTATCAAACATCTAATCCACTGCTGATAATTTGTTATGAAAATGGAAAAGTCTTTAAATTATTGACTACACATAGTAATGGCAAATATCAAATATATAAAGGGAAAAAAGGAGAGACGAGCGAAAATCAAATTTACAATTCACTTACGGTTTGTTTGCACTGCTAAGTACCTGTAAGCTTACCGTGCTACTCAAACTGAAGGGGAAAAAAGCTATCGTCGTAAACTACAGTACTGAGATAAGACGCATTTACCTTCTAATTGCCACTCTGCTTCGACAAGGTTGGAAATAAAATACTAGGTGCCTAGGGCCAAAACGCGGATAAATAGTGTAACACACACCCGAGAAAACAGATCTAATGTTCAAAATCAAACCTATACACCTTGGAATTAATAACGTAGATGTGGAGTTCCTTCTGACCATGAAAATGGTTAATACCTTCTCGGTGATGTACTTGATTGCAAATAACACGAGGGAAAGACATGATGTTTACTACGTAAGTTTAGGTTCACGAGTGTTTACAAGAAACTGACCCCTACAGACATATATGAGAGTGCGATTCAGTCTAGCCTTTGTATTACTACTATTTACATTAAAAGAAATGTGCGAGTCAACTTGAATTTGACAGGATTCGACAGGGACAGTGCTATTTTTTGAGGTTAAAGAAGAGACTCTCTCCTACTACTGAAGATAGCAGTTCAAGGGGATGAATAATTTATGTATTCACATTTTATCTGGCTATACATTTGTTTTTCCGATGATTTTAGATTGATTTCAATACAGTTTATTGAGAATTTTAGATGATTTAGTTTCTAAGTTTCTTAGCCAGGAGTGTATTTCACAAAGGTTTTATTTGTAAGTACATTCTTAAGTCTAAAACGATCATGTCTAAGAATGATTGTAAATTTACAAAAGGTTGTAAGAGTAATCACAGCTAAAGACAAATATACAAACAATCGTAACAAATAAAAACCCTACCTGATGCTGGGTGTATTTCACATAGAGTTACGAACGTTTGTAGATTTCCAAAACGTGCCCAATTACTGAATTCCACTAAAAAAAGATCACGCTCTCTAAAGTTATTTATGCAAAGCATATTGGTAGCCATTTTCACCTACTTACTATATAATTCCGTATGACACAAATAGAACCATATGGGCATTTTCACGAAAAAGTGGACATGAGAAAAATATTGAAAAAAGGATGTAACTATTCAATGAAAAATGCTACCACCATATATTTGGTATCAAAGAAAGCTATTTTTAAGCTCTTTAAAATGAACTTAATTTTGAAAAGACTGAACAAAGATGTCTATGAAATTTCTTTAAAAAACCTATTTTTTGGTCAAATTTCTTGATTTTTATAATGAAAAGTAGTAATTTTCCTTTATTTTTTTCAACCCATTCTTGGTTGTTTACTTTGGTGTTATTGTTCTAAATGGCTTAAATAAGGATCAAATTTACACATGAGGTTGTATTTTTTGTTAATCCTGACTAGGCTTTACAGTTCAGTGCACCCAAAAATCAGCGGACAAATTGTCCTTCCGTTACCGTCCTTCCGTGACCATGATCCCTTCGCATTTCGCATTGTTAAAACATAACTGTAGGGAATATTTTGATGTGGAACATGGCAAACTATTGCAAAAACACCAAGCAATGCATTCAGTAACTTTGAAATAAAATTTCTTCATAACTTACATAAAAATTTTCACAAATGTACTCAAGGTGAAAAACCATGTCCGTTTTGATGTCCTTCCGTGACCGACCTCATTAATATGCATATTTTGCGACAGAGGAATTTTTATGAAAAAATTCATGTTGAATATGAATGCTTTCAGGTATTCTCAACTAAATATGGAATTAGTTTTATTTTATCCAATTCAATTTTGGCAATGTATTTTTTTGAAATACAGAAAAATTCTGTGATTGTCCTTCCGTGACCGTGAAAATGCCCATATATAATGAATTCCAAATTTATGATCATATTTACAATGCTTACAATGACTAGTAGTTGACCATAGACTTAAAAAAATATTGATGAATGCATTTAATTACAACTCTTTTGTGAAATAAATGAACGATTGTCCGTAACTTCATGAAAGAATTTAGTACTTATGAACAGTTTGCTATACATGCGAACGTTTGTAATTGTTTGCCAAATATACCTCTGTGATCTTAAACCAGCAAACACATATCTATACCTGTAAAATACACCCTTGTGATTTTAAAACAACAAACTTATATTTATACCATATAATTTTATTATACCACAGAGATTTCAACTTGACGGCTATTTTGAACATTATGGAGAGCAAATAGGATACCAAATTGGGTTTGGTTACAGAAACTGGCCAAACTATTTTGGAACAATGATAATAATCAAAATGAAAATAATGGTGCAGAACATACAGGTCTTTTGCAAAAACTTTGCATTTGAGAAATGACATAAGCCTGAAAGCAACTGACACAGAATGATGCCCCTCATAAGCAAGGACTCTATACCGTCTGTATGCACAAAAGAGGTTTAAGAATTAGACCAGGTTTAAAGTAAGACATGGTTTAAGTGAAATATTACATAACAGCTAAATATATTTTCCTCAACCATTGTATTATATATTTTGTGGTAAATGTAACTTCAAGTTGGATTTGAATCTTTAATAATGATAGCTGTTGGAGTTCAAAATGCTAGAAAAGATCTTTTTATGGCAGTAGCAATTTTAAACTTTAAACCCGGTTTATATCTTAATATGGAGTTTACCTCTACTAGGATTGCCTCTTTTAATAGATAAATTTTACACTTTGTTTTGAAACTTACCTATTTATCGGAAGATTGAACACATATGGTAGTAAATGTGCATGAAAAAGAAAAAAAGACAAAATGTAACAATTAGTCCATAATAAAAACAAATATAATCATATTTTACAAAATGTTAATCTTTAAAGCTGTATATAGCTAAAGTTATTCTCTTGCATCAAAATATCTCTATGGCAAGCCACAGCATTCATAAATGCAAACATTAAGCAAAGTTATGGCAAGCCACAGTAGACATGAATGCCAACATAATACTGAGTAGACTACTGTAAAACAAGAAATATTTGCTACCAATTTAATTTTGCTAATACCCCAAAATTGCAAAATTAATTTGCAGCTAATATTAATAATGTACAATAATTTCAATGGCATGCTGATGCAATTAGTGAAATTAAAATGCCGCCAAAAACCCCAGATTCTGACAATTTTCTTTCCGCAAATATTTCTTGTTTTACAGTATATCAAACTTCTGATGCAGGGTATATCAAAGTTCCAAAGCCAATCCAAATCATATGTTGGAATGAAATCAAATGACATTTTGGATGTGCCCAAGACGTCTATTGCATGTATGCTTAAATCATTGTGACACATTGTAAAGAAAACAACACATTTTCACTTTCTTCATAATAAGAGTACACTGCATCTAAATACATCCAATGAAAAGGATAAAAACTGCCAAATATCATGCAGGCATAATACCACCTTTGTATACAAATTCAAGGCATCAAAGATTGATCATTGATATGTTTTAATTTTCCGCAACAAATGTCATGCACCCATAGCACAGAGCACAATGATGTTTCATATCTAATCATTCTGACAAGTGTATTTAACCTCAAACGCTACCAAACTTTGACATTGCAACTTACAATATTTTGCGAGATATCATCTATCTTTTCATATCATCTATCATTTCACTTTTTGCACACCCTATCAAACAAATCACAGTGTCTTCTATGATTGATCAGATATTAGCATAAAGTAGTAAAGTGCTATAAAACTGATATTGTTTCAAGTGATGAATTGGTAAGGGCATAAAATCAAGTATCTTGACGTAAACCATTTGAACAACCCACGCATTTGGCACAGTGGAACAATAAAATGTACTATGGATTATCATTACATCATGTGTCATGTGTGAGGTTTTTGCTGTGATTACATGAAAGAGGTACCTTAAAAAAAATGTTGGTTTTTTTTAAATCTAAATAGTACTGGTAATATTTCTGTATTTGGAATATAAAATGAACCCATCATTTGTTGGTTTATAATCCTTTGCATGGGCACCAACACAATTCAGTGCTAAAGAATTCTCCTTAAATATTAAGAATAACTGGGAGCACCAAGCCCAAGTGAAAGGGTGCTACAGCCATGGCACTTTTGGTTGATTCAGGCCATGTTCTGAATATGTGATGGCTCACGCCGAAAGGGGGGACTTTGAAGATGATATCAATTTTGATTTTTTTCATTTTATCTGTTCTAGCATATTCTAAGCTTTAAAATGACACCTTATTTGTTGAAATTGATCAAGGCAATCAAATTTTACAACAGAAAATCTGCTGTAAATTTTTATTATTTTCTTTATTTTTTGCTGCCTATTTTCACTTGTATCTTGCAAAGTCCCCTTTTCGGGGTGAGTCATCACATATTATGATCTAAACCTATATACCAGTTATTAACAAAATTAACACAGCCATTGAAAGACACAACTGCACTGTTATTTCATTATTTTGAAACACATCAGTTTTAGCAATACAAAATTCTATATAATTCTGGCTTTGATAAACCACTTAATTTAGCAATGATGCAGAAACAAAGAAACTTATAACATTTTTAATAAGAAAAGCATTCTAACACAAAAATTTAAATGTTAAAATTTCTCTAAAATGTATTCAAGCAATACAAAATTAATGTGTATTTTCACTCCGATATAGCACGAGTACATGCACCATCTCTCCTCTTAATAAGATAATAGATAATTTATACCCAAGTTGATTAAATCCCATCTTGATCAAGTGTAGTTTATCGTTGTCCAATTACCCATTCTCAGGTGCACGCAAGAACCAGAGCAAATCCAGTGGTAGAAACAATTTAGGTTAAGAGCCTAGATGTACGTGAAATAATTATCATCTTAATAAATTTGATTAATAAATCATGTCCTCTACAGAGACAATAATGGAACCTTGTTTGGATGCAATAATCGTTACATCTAGATTTATTTATTCTAAATTACTGTAAATTCAAACACCCAAATTAGTCAAAATAAAGCAAAAAAAAAAAAAAAAGAAAAAAGATGATGAAAAAAGAGAATTTTTTTTTAAATGGCAAAAAGAGACTTATGACTAATTAAGTAGACTTCTGAATTTAAAGCGGAGGCATATACAAGTGTACAATTGTTACGTTGGAGCAATATGGGAGAGCGAACATAATGTCCCCATTCTTCCCATCTTCATACAAAGCTTTCATCGTAAGAACATTAATGTGTTACCATGGCAATGAAAGATACCATTATAACATACCCAACTGTTCATTTTCTCCCATTTTAATGCTGATTGATTCTATTGTAATGTAACCCTTTCCCTATTTATGACCATTCACACTGACAATTCAGTCAAATAAGGCGTGCTCAAATCAAACGTATCTTGAAAATTTAACCGACCAGCAAGGAAATAACACATTTCTTTGATTCCAATGAAATTAATAAGTGTGCATGACCCGACCCCAATAAAACTGGTATATCCCTGTTCTACTACTAGATAGGTGTTAATCATTATTACTTGTTCGATGCATTACTTGCTGAACAGGCTTATGACCATTCTGTATGTGTACTTTCTTTAATGTCATTTGGATGAAAAATATATTGAAAATAAACTGATAGAAACACTCTTGAATTTTCTTTCAGATATTCACTGACACTAGCCATAATAATTAAATTCCATGTTAAAAAGTTTACCTTCATTATTAGCTTTGAATTAGACTAGACTGCTAGTTGTATGTTAGGTTTTGTCGACACCTTCCATAACAAATGTTGTCTGTAAAATATTGCACCGTCAACTTTCAAGGAATGTATTAAGTAAAGCATCAAAATAGCCCAAAATTACGCACATGAAAAAATAGAAAATGAGGAAAAAAATGGTTGTCAAATATGCAACCCATTCATTTGATTTCTTCAACATTGTACTTAATGTCGGCAAAGCCCATATTGAGATATTAACAAAATAAATGGGCGCACATTATAATCGAAGCAAGTGGACTTTTTGTGGCTGTTTTTAAAACATTGTTGAATTCTTCTTGAAAAGGTAAATGTAACTTTTGATTTAACGGGTCAAATACCTTATGCTTTAGATATTACTGAAAGAAAATAACTTTCTTTAGACAGAAAACACAATTTAATAAGATGAATTAATACTGTATTTGAAATCAACAATACAACATAAAGCATCTCATTTATATGTCATATTTACATTTTCAAAACCAAAACAAGACCTGGATCTGACAAATCTCCATAATTGCCCAATCAAGGAATAACGCAGTATGAGCATTTCAGATAAGATGCAAGTTACATTCTTTTACCTAAGAAAAGTCCAACAGAAATAAGAATAGATGATGAATGCTCTTTTATGACCAAAAACAGCATCTACTGTATTTAACATAAAGTGCATACAACCTTATGTCACAGGAAATGTTTGAAGAGAGATTGACTGCTTAATGGAAGTATCTGCTATATGTAAATATGAGTGTTTCTTCTTTGTAAGGCAGATATATTATTTTGAATTATTGATAAACGTTGACAAGATATGGAATATAAGCTTTGATTGATGAGAAACACAATATATTATGGTAAGATTTCCTTTTGCAAATAACACATGTACAGAAAGCAAAATGTAATCTAAAAGTCATAATGGACATATCAATAAATCATGTCATGGTAAATGGTAAATACAATTAAGCCTTTTTTCTAAGTACTTTCTTTTATCTCAAACATATATTGGACAAAATTTTTGTTTGCAGATGATTTACACTTGGGATGTTAGAAAATAGAAGTTTGATACAGTCTCGTGAAACTTTGTTTGACTTATTTTTTAGAATAGATGGAAAACTAGTATTTAGGTTAAACATGTTTAAAGATGGAAAACTTGTATTTAGATTATGCATGTTTAACATAGTAATAAAGCTATTCTCTACACAAAATAAAGGTACATGTTAATGCTATGTTTAAAAAACACAAACAGTTTTGCTTGTAACTAGCACAAAAAGTTTTTTTTCCTAAAAATATCAATTTACATCTTTAATTGCAGAATAATAGAAAATTATATTCCTGAACTTTCTGACTGAATTTAACTATACAATTTTACAAGTTGCCATTATTATTACTAACATTTCAAATGATGCAAAAATTTTGAAAGGACTAAATTACCAAAGATTATGTTTTGCCCTTGCAAAAACACACACAAAATCCGTATCACCAGCTATAACAACATAGTATACTACACAAAGCAAATTACAATTTCTCGTAGTAAACACAAGCCCCCAACATGCATCAATTGATAGAAATACCCCCATGGTTAATTTCCCAAGTCAAAAAACACGGCTTGTTCAAGTAATTTCACGGTGCGACCTGATCAATACTATCACATGTCACACCTGACGAGGCCAGTGAAAGAACACAACCGGCACGCAAGTCCTGTTTGCTTATGGCTTTCATGACTGACTCACAACCCGTTTTGTCTCCTCTCCTTCGACCATCCTGTCTGTTAACTGACCCTGTCAATGAGTATAAAGGTTCACGTCGCGGAGGTGATGAATAGGTGCACAACAGCAGCGCTGGTGCCGTTGGATTGATCCACTTTCCTTTCGGTTACGACTCATTGAAGTTAGGGGACCTTTCGTCTCAAGTAGGAAAGAAAATACAGAAATTAACCTTACATCTGCTTTAAGCCTTCTTGTCCAATATTTTTTATAAGCTTATTCAAAAATTATTATGAAAAAATCTCTTCTCAAACACACATTCACAATTTACTTAAACTAGGTTAGCAGTATCTCGTCCATATACTTTAACCATCATTAAAATATACTTCAGGTCATCTAACAACCACCTCCGAAACAAATGTGCTATTGTAAAATATTGTATTTTGTAGACGGCTCATGAATTTTCAGAGCAAATGTAAATTTAATATCTCAGTCAGTCAGCAAACAACATACAAATAGGACATTTTATTTATTGCTGTGCGGAACAGCTGTTACAAAATAAGGCTAATGAGGAATTCACTTTGGAGGCTTTTCATGCTATGGTGTAGGGTGGTTTTTTTCTTCGGTTACTACAATGTTAGAAGGCATGGCAACAGAGTGAACGTCACCACTTTTAATTCAATGATATAAAAACAGACTATAAGTGATTAAATTCAGATATACCACTGAATTGGACACCAGGTCTTAAAAAATACAAGAATATGTTGGAAATAATTACCACGCTTAATATTTAGTATAATCCAAATTTACACAATCTTCTTGCCCTGTATGTATCTGTAAATTTAAGCACAAACCAAAAAGACAAAAAGTATAACCTAACATTATCTGCTATCAATATTTTTTCTAAAAACCACACATGACAGATTGTTATTTCTCTTTAAAGGAACATGGTCTGATTTTAGAAAAATTATTTTTCAGTTTGATATTAAATATAGTCACTGAAAAGTTTTAAGTTTGAAATTTCAGTTGAATCCGTCCAAAGATGTTGACTTTACGTAAAATTTTGTATTTCCGAACTGCCTTTTCTATGCTGTTAAACACATTATCACATTCTCTTCCCCCTACAGAAGTAGCATATTTTTTGATGCCAAATGAAAGCCCATATTTTGATCCTAAATCAAAAATTTCACCTCCAAATTCATTATAGTTTCAGAGATCTACCATAAAATGTAAAATTAATTGGTATACCTATTTTCTATGTCTTTTGTATTCACATAACAACCTCATCCAAAGGGTTCCTTCCTAGGTCAATCAGTTAAAAGTAAATTTACACATGCCAAAATAGGATCCTACACCTTTAACCATTAGACACATTTACACTAATATTTCCTAAAGAAACATGTTTCAGCAATAAATGTCCATGTAGTATTTAGGTAAAATCTCTAGAAGTTTTAAAAAATGTTGAAGCAATCAGACAAGCTCCTTTAAATGCTTCATAAAAAATGGTACTAGTCACATTGATCATTAGTCACGTTTACGATTAACGTAAAAAATCCCACTCAAATCTCACTTAAATCAAACAGTTTCAAAATAAATTTCAAGAATTTATATATAGAAAATGCCTCATTACTTAAATTTGCTATTTAAAAAGGGATTTTGGTACAAATTCAATTATGTAAACCCATAATTAAATTTCGACAGATAATAGGACATATTCGAACGAGGTTTACACAGATGCACTGCTTCAATTCCCATGGAGCGGTAATCAAAAAGCAAGTACGGAAATGAAGGAAAAGAGAGAAAATTATACAATCTCTCTTCACTTTTTTACATCATGTATACAAGTAACTTGCACTGATGAGGAAGATTGATAGTATAAAAGGCCTGAAACTACAATCTGTTACTGCAAAACACCCCTTGGTGTGATTAACACAAATCATTTTATATTAATCATCAATTATCTATTTCAAATTATGGAATCTATCTATCTCTGTGAATTTGTACCTACTTTGTAAATAAGCTAGTCTATAATAGCAAAAAGATCAAAGTTAATCCGAGAATTGTTAAGTAATGCCTATGCTACGATGTACATATGTAATACTATACAAGATGTAATATTTATTGTGTGATATATAGTGAAATAAGAATGACATCCCTAATTCAATCATTTGGTTAATCAAATTCAGATGAAATTGGGCTTGTATTTCAAATAATCTAATCGATGCTTATCATGTCTGTACTTAATCACCAAATTTCTTCAATTAACATGCAGAGTGCCTGCATATTTTGTTGTGTAGTCATTATCATATCATTATTAGTGTAATGAGTGAGAAAAATAACTGTTTCATTATCGCGTTCAGTTGTGCTATTATTTTCAGCATTTGCATTAACATCTAAGAAAAAGGGCAACCCATAATTTTCCCAGAGATCTGCTGAAAACAGTAAAATGTTGTGCATCATGAAGAATGAGTGTGGAATTATTATTTACAAAATGGTAAAACACATAAAATGACAAATCTAAAATGAATTAATAAGTGAACAAGAGCTATGGGTTTAGATAAAGTAGGTATCACACTAAAGAGTCTAGAATAGGCAATACTAGAGACAATTGTGAGCCTCAAACAAATGAATGATAAAAGTTTCTTTCTTTCTTTCTTTTTTTGATCACAATAAAACAGTGGCATGCAAGCCCAAGTAAAATGTGATAAACAATATCTACAGGCAAACTATTGTACATGTGCTTTAATACAATAAGTGTCCGAATAACATTCAAGCAAAAGTTAGCAAGATACAAATTAATAAATTAATAAAAAACTGTGTAAGCAAGTGGACAGTAAACAAAACATTGTTCTCTCCTGGCCTGTTCAACAACCCAGGTGTGTTGCTTGCTAATAAGCCAATATATAAGCAGAAATTACCATCACTACAAATTAATTAAAATCTCCATCATCATCCTTTTCCTCATCAGTAATATAAGCAGGTTTCATACTTTACAGAAAATTTTACATGGCAAAAACGTTTTTTACACAGCAAAATTCGCAGTGAGCGAATAGCACAATGGTTCGGCTGATGTACAGTTATTAACTTCAAAGCAACTGGAACTGTATAGTACCAGTACAGTCACTGTGGTGAGGGAACTGCACTGTTATGTAGAATCTTTAGGCTAACTGCGTACTTTTAAGAGTGTTGGACAAGTTCAATGTCATCCCCAAGTCTTTTCCCAACCATTTCAAGATTTTTGCATCATTTAAGTGTTAGTGGTATTAATGGCAGCATGTTAAATCCCATTGTCAAATTCAAGCACTTAATATCAAATTATTATTATTTTTTTCATTATTAATCATCATTGGCGACAACAAAAATAGTAAAGCTGACACTCTTTAGTCAAGATACAAATTTGTCCAATCGCCTTTAAGAATCTTGCTGTGTACTTTTTTATTTTCATCTTCTATATATCCTACACAAATTAAACTAAATAAGCTGTAGCATATGAGTGTGTTTGATGATAGCTTGTTCTTGTAACTTGCATCATATGCAATTTCCTCCTCATAACTAAGTGTCACAAAGGGTGGTGAAAATATGCTGGAATAGGTGAAATTACAGATAAAATTTTACTTTTTCGCAAGGATAGGGCGTCTACCAGTCCTATTAATGGCAAGTGAAAAGGACTGACGTATCAATCAAAATGTTTGGAACCTAAGGCCTAACCTTAGCACAGTTATAGTGGATAATCTTGCAAAAAAGGGGCAAATAGCAAAAATGGGTAAAAATTAAGAAAAAACATAAATTTATCTACATTTTTTCCCAAAAATCAGCAATACAGAAGAAATCTTTGGAAAAAAAACCTATGAGGAAAAACAAAACAAGGAAAGAAAAACAAGAACCCTGGGCAAGCAAATCAAAATCGATGCTTTGAATATGTCAAACTTGACTACATTGAATTGAACATCCAGTAATCCCTGTGGTCCAAATCAACATCTTTGATAAGCCATTCATTCTTGAATGATCTTTTTGTAGAGTAGAGTTGATGAGAACATCCTACACAAAATTACCATCATCCTCGTATATTACTGCCTCTATGGATTACCATAGAAAAGCTGCACAATAACTAACTCTTTGCATTCAACTGGTGAATAAGAAAGAAGTATGTCAGGGTTCGTTTGTGGGATTTGTGAACACACAACGGGGATAAAAATCTCTCAAAATGTCTAGTAGTCTCAGAAGCTTTACGTCTTTTGTAAAAGTTTTCTGGAAAGTAGTAAGCTTAATATGTTTTGGTGTCACTTTGCAAAACACTTGGAGGCAGATAACTGTTGATATATTTATGTATAAATTACGGAGCATTGATAATCAATTTTTACATGATAATTCCTACTTACTTCTCACATCAATTTCTACTCTTATTATGATAATGTTTAAATTAATTACAAATGAACATGGCAGGATCCGAGAGTTTGGAAAAGAGTCATGGATGGATAAAAAGGCTCTATTAGGATACTCAATTAAAATGAAAGATAGAAATGATCATTTTGGATGACTAAATACAAATGGTTGTTGAAATTAACACGTATCAATTGTGAACACTTCCAAAAAAAACAAACAAACCTGTTTTATGGGCGAGCGGACCTTTCAGGTATGGTCGGTCTATCGGGAAATTTTTTTTCTCTGTTTTTTTGTTGTCTAAAATAGCCCCCAGATATGGTAGAAAAGATGTAAAATGTTTACAAAGAATTTTTTGGCCAAAACCAAATTTAGGGTCAGTCGGGTCCGTAAAACGTTTTTTTGTTTTGTTTTGTTTTTGCTTTTTTTTTTGTCGCCCTACTTGATTTTTTTTTGCCAAGCCACTCCCATGTACGAAGCTCTCATGATATTTTTGCACCATTAAAAAACATGATATACTCTAAAAATATAACTTGCACCGATATATGTGATATACAATCAATGGACATGTACATAGTTGACTTTTACAACATCCATCCAAAGGATATCCTTGGTCATTGCCATCAGAAACATGCTGCATATTCCCGATTAAAGCAGGTTCATTCAAGAAGGTCAAACACGTAACAGTATTAGGAGTATTGTGCCAATCTATAAATTGAAACCAACCAGCCTACTTCAAATTTTGATCTTACCTAACCCACACTTACGATACTATAAATATATCGTCAATTTTACCGTCAACATAATACAAATGGATTTTTTTATTGGCAAGGAAAGCTTAATCAAAATCAATCTAAACAAGCAAGCCCATCCTTGAAGATGATATTGAGATATCGTAATAATCAAATCCATTATCTCCCGTCATTAAGACAGCTCCATTAGAATAAAGCAAGCGTTTGCAAGGGTAGCGTAAAAGACTTAAGATCGCTACTTTGCATGAAAATGGTTAACCTGAGTATCATTAATCCACTTTCCTCCCCACTCAGTACACTCTGCCAGTGGATGAAAGGAACATCAGCCTTTATTAATATCACATTCAATTCTTGAAAAACTCGTTAATATTGCACGAGAGCTTGCAATTCCACGCGGATAGATTTCACGTCTGAAGATTGATTGATGCTTAAAACAGAGTGAATGATGCGCACTAGCGGCCCTGACAAATTAGCTGTTCCTTCGCCTATATATTTTCAAAGCTTTATCCCCTTTATAATTTCCTTTGATATCTTCCCTTATTTCTCACGAGGTATCACTAACCTGCTACACACAGATAACTCATTTTATGCTTAGAATTACCTGAGAATATACATTTCAGAGAAGAAAAAAAAAACATTTCCGAGATATATCTAATATCGGAAGAGCAAAACATGAAAGAAAATATCCCTAACCATGAAAATAAAAACATTCATAAAAAGGGCTTAAGTAGTTTGTTTTTCATTTTAAATTATTTTTACATAATTAGAAATGACTTATCTCACATGAATCACCTCATAAAATTGCAATATGACAGGATGGTAGCTTCTTCGTCATATAACTAATAAGACACGCCCAGTATCAATTCATCATAAAAAATTGCAAAAAGCTACTGATCACGAAGCAATATCCTACTATCTTATCTGCATTTTTATAGGTCATATTGTAAATTGAGTAGCTTGGCCATTATTTGGTTGGATTTGTTTCTCGTTGCACATAACAGGTGCATTATTTAAGAGAGGAAAAAAGCACAAAGTTTTCACAAATATTTGAAGATTTTAAATTAAAAAAAAAACCCAGATTATTTTCTTTTAAATTGTATGTGTTATAACAACGGCAAAACTAACAGCTAGTATTTAGTTCATATAACCTTTTTACTTTTTAAAAATATTCCATTTCCTCTTCAGATTTATATATTTACAACAAAATCAACAAACTTGAAAACCATTTATTGGCCATGCATATTCCAAGTAGCTTTAATTTTTAATCTTATATCCCAACTCCATTTAATCAACAACCTCTGTTTTCTAAAGATCCAGCAGCTATCTCAAGTATTGATGATGCCCCAAACTTGTTTACCATGTCCTTATTTTACATTTCCCAAGTCGACTAGGCCCCTAAACACAAGGTTTCTTTTCCATCTAGGCTTTAATCAATTATTCTCTCATATTGGGCTCAACTGAACTGGTGTTTAGCGCATTATGTAAGAATAACATTTACACATGCCGGTTGTAGGGAATATAAAATAGCGTCTTGTACCTCGGGCATGCTCCAGCTCTTTTTATTATTTTTATATACACGATTGAAAGTGAAGGGAATATTACGTTTCGTTTATAAGATTCTGTCTACCCACTCGCCTCTGGGCGTACGACGGCCTGAATTAGCCTAGTAGGATTGGGTCACTGCAAAGAGATTGTCGCTTATTAGCTAGTCAAATACTGGGATTTCTGTCTCAAAATCAGTTAAGACAGCGTAAGGAGATATGTCTTATTTAATTTACTTATCTATGGTGAGTAAATGTTGGGTTTGTATTGACCAGATATTATCAAAATAGCCACTTCATCGTGGCTACTTTAATATGTCACATATGAGGAGCTTTTGATGTCAATGCTATATATCCTCCTAAAGATTTCTTGCATGTGTACTGTACTGTCAAAAGGATGCAAGTGTCATTCAAAATTAAGTCTGGGATTTTGATTTTGATTTCTTTGAAAAATAATGAATAATGAAAAATGAGAAAAAGAGTGTCATTGATATTTCAAAATCCCCTGACACAAATCTATAACTTTCATTACCATGGCCTTGAAACTTGAAACAAGTATCATTTTTAAAGCTTAGAATATGCTCTTTATGAATATGCAAAAAAAATTGACCAGGGGCAGATTTCACTAACATTTAGTGATGATCGTTAATCCCAATTTTGATTGCTAACTTAAAAAATGATCGCTAAATTGTTAAAAAATACTCGCTATTTAGCGATCATTTTTGGACTAAGCGATCAAAACGGAGTTAGCGACCATCGCTTAATGTTAGTGAAAGCGGCCCCAGGGATGACTTTATAGGGGTTTGTGGTGTACGGTCACATTTCAAATGCATCAACTTCCCACAGACAAGGGAACTGTATTATTCTGTGCCAAAAATTCCATCCAATGCTATAAACACATATTTTCCACATGATTTCGCATGTTATAAAGCAAATTTAGAACCAGAATTTATGTTATCAATTTATAATAATTTCAAGACAATGCAAATGATAATCAATGTGTAATTCTAGCTGAACGGCGCACGGCCTAGATTATCTGAAAACTCTGCAGAAAAAAAATTGAAAGTCTTAGGAACATAGAGATAGAATAATTCTAATGAATTTTGTTTTGAAACTCCTGCCTAATCAATGTGAACCCCTCATATGGCCCAATCGTACTGACATAACATATTCCACGTCTAATTCCTTATCTTTACTCTGTCATCAAGTATGATATGATAGTAACGTTGTCTCGCATAAAACTAGAAAAGACTTCAGCGAAACATGGTGCCCATCAAATGAACTTGTTCCATAATTCATCTTGATAAATAGACCCACGGCAAGGTCATCTCCATGAAATCATAACATTATGTTATAATGTAATATGTTTTTCTTCTAAGTAATCTTTCCGAGAGCCATTTACAAATGATCATGAATGATGACTGCTCAAATTAAACTTGCTATGCTAAATCCAAATACATTTTTTTAAGTTGAGGGCTTGCTATGAACAGACTTCCAAGCTGAACTACTTATATAAAAGGAGAGGGTTTCTTAAGAGAATACCTTTGGTTAAGTCATTAATTTACAATTCAAAATAATTGATTGATGACTTTGAATTTGGGCTTATTTTGAGTTGACTTTGAATTGAACTATTGGAAATAGGTAGGGTTCGGGTTAATTATAAAACAAAATTTATCAGCAAAACCATAAATCTACAATTTAAAATCATGAATGCTAACCTTTCTAAATTCAAACACATTTTTTAAAGTTGTGAATTGACTTCAAATTGAAATATTAAAAGGGAAAAAAATGCTGCCAATCA
>JXSR01S048721.1:5267-19964 GCA_000969725.1 Ophiothrix spiculata
GGGGGTTGGGGTTGGGGTTGGCACTCAAGTATAATGTTTTAGGCATAACGTGACCATAGTTTTTCAAAACACCCCCTAAAGGGTGAGCCAAAATATACTCTTTTTCCCCTATTCAGACCCTAAATCAGGATTTTATCGATACTGTTTTCACACTAGGGTTTGAAAATTACCCCAAAATAGCTGTTTTTGATACCCTAAAATGTGTGTCACCTGATATACCCTTCAATCCTCAAAAACAACCCTAATTCACCTTTTTCTTGGTCACGCTATGCCTGCAACATTATATTTGAGTGGCCCCTGGGGGAAGTCTCCATCATCCAACACCGAGGGACAGTATTTAGTATTTTGCATTTCTTCTCTGAAATAAACCATGTTGTAATTGTTTTACTACTCAAAAAAGTCAAAGTATAACTTAAATATAAATCAAAAACCAACAAATTCAATACTTTGCCGTGAGCCATTCAGTAGTTACCATGCGGAAGTTTTTACTACTTTCCCCATGTGTGTGTAAAACAAACAGGCACAATACGTAAACGCATACCCACACGGCTGTACTTGAGTATTAACGTACACGCAGGAAATTAGCCAAAAATACTTTTTGCGCGTCTCCGCTATTTAACCAATAAAAAAACTGTATTAACTTATAAATATTCAAGAGGTGTAGTAATGTACACACTTGCAATTTACTCAACTTAAATTTAGTTTCTGGTCACTAGGTATTTGTTACTAAGATGCTCTGTAATATAGCACCATTAATGAATGTGATGTGTTGTTTGGCGGTTTGTGAAATGTTAACTTAATCAGCTAAAACTTAAATGATTGAATTCTTTGTCAAGAGATTTTGTGACCTGTAGGTTGCTGTGGGGCTGGAAATCATGATCTTAGAATTACGACTTGTGAGTCTTGTACTGTTCCACTAGGTCACATAAACTTTAAGTAATGTGATATTATATTATCATAAGCACTGAATGTTGCCTTTACTGGCATCCTTATGTGTTGAAATGAATTTAAGTTTTGAACTCTGAAAGTACCCCCTACATTCTGAAAATAGACAGCTAAGGTAAAAAAATATATTTAGAAATAATATGTTTTTTATATTTTGATTTCTTCTAAACAGAGGAGAGGAGCCAATGAAACTGATCCTGGATTCTGTCAGTGTATACATGGATATTGGGGTCCATGCTGTGAACATGAATGCGTAGGTGGTGGAGATAACCCCTGCAATGGTAATGGAATATGCCACCCTTTGTCTGGCAACTGCACTTGCAAAGTGGGAGTTGAACAAACACCGGACTGCAAGACTTGTGAGGAGGGATGGATCGGTACTGATTGTTCAGTTGCTCTTACTGGAGTCCCCAATGCGGTGAATAGGTTCAACTATGGCATGGTGTATGGACAAGGTCATTTTACCACATTTGATGGGTCAATGTATACTTATTATGGAATTGGAGAACATAGCCTCTTTGTTACTGATGATGTTATAGCTCAAATCAGAATGGTCCCATGTTCCTACAACTCATATAGCACATGTGTCAATGCATTTGCGATACAATTTCCTTTACAGTCAACAGTGACTATACATGGAGGCTTTACTGATGATGAAATGAGTGGCCATGTTTGGATTGATGGTGAGCAAGCAGGAATAGGTAACACACAACACATATCCAGATCAAACTTCATAAGTCGTGTTGCATACAATCACTACAGGATTTCATCAGATGACCTCATTTACGTTGATGTTTACATCAGAGGAAGATATCTAGACCTACGCATCAAAGCTCACCAATCTGTCTGTGCTACAATCAATGGCCTCTTAGGAAGATGCGATGGAAATCAGGTCAATGATTTTGTGACCAAAGAAGGTGAAGTTATTGGAATTGGTGAAAATGTGTCTGTTAAGCTTAGTCAGACCACAATTCATGAAATATTTGGTCCATCATGGACTGTTAAAACAAGCCCTTCCTTGTTTGTGTATGGTTATGGTCAGTATGCTGAAATCCAAGATGTAGATAATTCTGGTGCTGGTTATGCTTTGTTCTTCAATGACACTGGAGCCAAATCTGCAATACTCAACACTTTCTCACATTCTGATGTTACAATAGAATTCCTGTTGAAAATCCATTCCAGTATGACCAAGTGTGGAGTCATTATATCATACACTTTGGGAGATACACTTGCGATCATCAAATGTAAAAATGATCTAATGCTGCAATACAAAGAACAAGAGTTTTCAACGTCATTTAACATAGATACAGATACGTGGTACCACGTTGCAATAGTTTGGCAAAAGTCAACTAGACTCTTAACTATGTATTTCATTAATCCTGATGGACTTAGTCTTAGCCAAATCTTCTCCTTTGGAAATATTGATATTTTTGCACCGGGTGGTATACTAACACTGGGACAATGGAATCTACCAATCGGATTTGAAGGAAGACTACCATATGCAGGATTCATTGGTTGGATTGATGATGTCAAGATATGGAAGAGACTGTTTCAAAGATCAGAATTAAAAACTCATGTTGGATTGTACACCCTACCTATAGAAACAGATCTTGCTAGTTACTGGCCACTTAATGAAGGCAAAGAACAGACTTTACATGATAAAGTGTCTTCTGGAACATTCCATATAACAAGAAAGCCTTGGAGAGCTCCATTGTGGACTTTCTCCTCTGCTAATGTACACTATAACACAGTAACAGAATCACAGTCTCTATACAGTCTGGTCTACCCATCTGAAGTGTTTGAAGAAGAAGTCATCAAATTTTGTGCCAATACCATCTTAAACTTAAACATTGATTTGTGTGCTGACTTGTCTTTAGGTGATTACTACAGCATCATTTGTCAACATGATGCAGCTAACAGTAGGGATGTGGAAGAGACTATGGAAATACTTTTGGCATTTAGTGACCAGTGCCAGTTTGTGAAAGAGATTACAAAATGGCCAGCACAACCACATTGTACTAAGTTTCCTACAAGACAATTTCCATACTGGAAAGGAAGTGATTGTGATGTATCTTGTGTGTCTGGGTATGCTTCAAGTACATCTCAGGAAGAGTGTTCCTGTTTTCCTGGATTTTGGGGAGATAATTGTGATAGCCAATGTGATGGTGGGGCAGCTATGCCTTGTAGTAATCATGGATACTGCTCAGAATCAGATGGATCATGTAGCTGCCCTGTGTATTATACACACTCTAACTGTTCAACTTGTGCTGAAGGATGGACGGGACCAGATTGTTCTACAGTTGAAGTCAAAATAGACAATGAGGCAGCTTTTGCAGTTTGTTCTGTGTTCAGCTATGGACATTATGTGATGTTTGATGGGACTGCTTTCAACATGGATGTACAAGGAGAATTTGTCTTGTCCAAGTCTGTTGATATTACAGTATACATTCGCCAAGTGCCCTGTACTGATGACATGATGTGTGTAAAGGCCGTGTGGATTCAGCTCCAATCAAACAATATAACATTCTACGTCAGTGGTGGTAATAAACACCAAATTTGGATTGATAATGAAGAGATGATCTTTGACAATAAACACCAATTCCATTCAGGTCATCAACTGAAAAAGACATCACCTACTACATATGAATTGCAACATGTTGACAAAAGTAATATTACAATAATTGTGCATAATTCGTTTATCGATGTACAAGTGGTAATGACAAAAGATCAGTGTCTGGAAGTGGAAGGTACCTTGTGTGGAAATTGTAACAATAACAGGGATGATGACTTTAGGAACGCAGATGGTACACCCA
Organism: Ophiothrix spiculata; assembly: GCA_000969725.1. NCBI lineage: Eukaryota > Metazoa > Echinodermata > Ophiuroidea > Amphilepidida > Ophiotrichidae > Ophiothrix > Ophiothrix spiculata. Next base: position 9,026 of record JXSR01S048721.1, read on the forward strand.
TTCCTTTGAATGATATCACATACAGTATCATAAATGGCCAATTTGCAGACAGATGCAGGATTCCACTGGATGTAGCCACACATTTCATCAATCAATTACAACTACCGGCTGGATTTGCATTGTTTTTCAACAATACTGGATGTGTGAGTGATCCTTTAATCCATACATTTGATCTTGACAGTAATGTCACCCTGGAGTTCTTAATCAAAGGTGACGATCCTTATTTGTATGGAGGTACCCTGCTGGCATATATAGATACACATTATTCATTTGCCATTACAAATGATATAACACTTAAAATTCACTATGATAGAAATATGATAGACACCCAGATAATCACACCAACCAATCAGTGGGGATTTGTATCCTTCATGTACTACAGGACTACAGGAGGCTGCACATTGTATTACATATCTGACGATGGCTCATTGCAAGGATCAAGTTTTATTTTATCAAAGGGATTATTCCAACCAGGAGGTAGATTAGCTTTAGGAAGAAGCCCACCAGGACTTGATCTTAGTTTTGGAAGACCAAGGTTTACAGAGTTCAAAGGAATCATAGATGAAGTCCGTATTTGGAAGAGAACTTTTGATATTCTTATGGTATGGCAAAACTATCATATGGATGTACAAGCAGACTCGCCTGATCTTGGAGGTCTGTGGAAGATGTCTAAGGGACATGGTCTTGTAGTCAGAGATTTAGTTCACCATCATGATATCAACTTACCAGAAACTATTGGTCCACAATGGCATCTTGTCGGAATACCTATAACACCAATACCCATTGAGAAGTTTGATTTTGTAGCAAGAATTTACAATAAATTCAAGAAAACGGACATCACATTAGATGATGCAGAGCAACATTGTAGTGACTTGATATTGGAGAGTGATTTGAAACAGGAGTGTGAGCCATATCTAGGTCGACCGCTTGCTCAGTTTTACTACCACACTTGTTTGATGGATAGTGCAAGTGATATGGACCTTCAATCAGCTGCCCGGTCTCTCAGTGCATATTCGACATACTGTGCTGTACAGCTACCTGACTCTCCTCTTAGTGGCCTTTGTGACAATATCACTGATGCTGACCAACTGAAAGATCTTGGATGCTTGAAAGAAGTCTGTGTATTTGGTTTATATGATGTTAAGAGCCAGACATGTAATTGTGAATCAGGCTATTGGGGAATCGCTTGCACAGAGATATGTCCAGGAGGAATTCAAACACCTTGTTTTAGTCATGGGGTGTGTGTTCAGGAAACAGGGCAGTGTCAGTGTGAATTGACGTGGTCAGATGAAAGTAACTGTACAAAGTGTGCTCCAGGATGGAGTGGAAAAGATTGCTTGTTGAACGACCCAGATTCAGAAGAGAACCAGATGAGACCAATTTGTAGTGTGTTTGGACAAGGTCACTTTACTATATTTGATGGAGTAAGCTTTGACTTCAAGGAACCAGGGGAATATAACCTTATTCAAAATGGAGATATTGAAGTTCAAATCAGAATAGTTCCATGCTATAGCCAATCAGCTTGTGTTGTGGCAGTTGCAGTACGCAGCCAAAATGAAACCATAGTTCTCAGAGCCGGATATACAACAAACGATCCAATACTCCTATGGAACAATGACCAATTTGTACAACTTGAAAATACCTCCTATGCAATGCAACATTTCACATTGAGGCATCTATCAACTCATGAATATGAGATCACCAGTAAGGATTCAGCAAATGCAAATCTACTTATCCGGATTGTTGATAGATCTTTGAATCTAGTTGTCCAACAGATTTCAACATCTTGCACCAAATCTGATGGTTTTTGTGGAACGTGTGATGGAAACAGTACCAATGATGTCACTGATATTGGAAATGCTATAAAGGATTCACAGTCGGTAGTTGATGAGCCTGGTAGCTTCTTTTCACCATTGTTTTGGGATCAAAATTATCATGAAAAATATGAGCAGACTGGAGCTGGTCATTGCCTTCACTTTGCTAACTGCTATGTTTCCTCAGATGTCCTTGATGATACCTTTGATGAGAACATGGATGTGACAGTTGAATTCTTTATCATAGCAGAAAGCGATGAAGGTATTATCATATCCTACAGCACAATGTCAAGTTTCAATGTTTATATTAATGGAACAATAATAGTATCAATTGCAGATGAAGTATTTGATACAGGTCTAAGACTAGAACATAAGGCATGGAACCAAGTCAGCTTAGTCTGGAAAAGAGATCTCACATTATTGGAAATATACATTATGGATTCTACTGGAGATATAATGCAGAACTCAAAACAGTTTGATTCACATGTGAGTGCCTTTATACCAGGAGGTTATCTTGCTGTTGGAACATGGCAACCATCAGGAGGTGGGAATGAAGTCCGAGCAACTTTCAAAGATTTCATTGGTAGCATAGATGAGCTTCGTATATGGAAGAAAGCCCTGACTATATTTGATATTGAGACCAACTATGGAACAAACTACCAACCTGAAGAGCAGGATCTATCATGTTTGTGGAAGTTTGACGAAGGTCAAGGTGATATTATCATTGACTCTATAGGACATGTCAAATTGTCTTTTGCATCTCAATCAGTTGTAACTAACATCCCAACTTGGCGATTCTCATATGCCAATATTGACCTGCTACCAATCAAGTACACTTTAACTAGTTCTCCAGTAGAAGATCAGGACCACTCTTTGTGTATCTCTGTCATACAATCTACATCAATGCTTACCCAGTGCCAATTTTTAAATAAAGCCACTTTAGATTTCTACTTAGTTGCATGCATTCGTGACTATGAACTTGCTGACAGCAAATACGGTGCTCTTTCGGCTACAATGGCTATTTCAGATTTCTGTTCAAAAGCTTTGAAACTTCAACCTATATCCTGGCCCGCGAGACAATCCTGTAATATATTCAGTGATATACATTTCCCAATTTGGATAGGACCAGACTGTAATACACAATGTTTCTTCTCAGATAATGTTAACGCTACCAGCTGTACCTGCAGTAATGGATTCTGGGGATCGTCATGCACTGATGTATGCCCTGGAGGTCTTCAATCACCATGTAATCATCATGGAACTTGCAACCAAGATACAGGAACCTGTGAATGCCACATCAATTTCCAGGGAACTTCTGATTGTAGCACATGCTCTTCTGGCTGGCTTGGAGATGACTGTTCACTACCAGTTCAAACCATCAATCAGGCATCACAAGTCAGACATAGTTCTGTGTTCATCGGTGGGTTCTTCACAATGTTTGATGGATCAAGTGTGATCTTCACAAACACTGGTGATTTTGTGTTCTACCAAGTGAACAATTTAGTAATACAGATAAGGCAAGCTCCATGTGGAAACCATGATTCCTGTATAAGTGCAGTAGCTATCAATATATCTACAACTGTCATTATCTTTCAAGCACCCATTGTACAATTTGGTGAGCCACTTATTCTCATAAATGATAGACAAACTGCTCTTGGATTAAATATGACTCTTAATGGTAACTTTGTTTTGTCAAGAATTGATGCAACTAGGTATAGAATTACTGGACCAGATGGTTTCTTGCTGATCCTCCATACAACTGGGATATACATTAACATTGAATTTAGTGTAAGTCAGACATCTTGTAAGAAATCAACTGGAATAAGTGGACCATGCAAAGCAACAGAACCTGAATGTATTGATCCTGTCTGTCAAATTCAGCACCTTGGATTAGCTGAATATGCTAGTTTTAATCCTCTTAACTATAGCCTGATATTACAATATTGTCAGCAATCAAAACTGCCCTTCTCAGAAAGCCTGATTCATCAATCCTTCAGTACAAATATTTATCATGGATTTCCATTGGTACCTTCCCCATCATCTGCAGGTTATGGTCTGTTTTTCAACAACTCTGGTATTGTCTCCGCACCACTCTCAGAGGTCATTTTGGCATCTGGACATTTCACATTACAACTTTATGTCAAGTACATAGAGTCTTCATCTGGAACTCTGCTATCTTATACCAAATCAAGTACATTTGCTGTTTCAGTGATTAGCAACACATTTCATTTGCAGTTTGGACATTTTAATGTTGACACAAACATTCAGGTGCCACTTGATGAATGGTTACAGATATCTATTGTATACAATCGCTTAACAGGTCGCATGGATTTCCATTGCATCAATGAAAATGGAAGACTATTTTATTTCTACTATAACATTGGCATCAATGTGTTTCCTGTTGATGGAACTTTTGGATTTGGAACATGGCAGCTTCCAACTGATGGTTCTGTTCCTCCAGATGGTGTTTTTATTGGTCACATAGACAATGTTGTCATCCTAGATCATCTACTTTCACCAAGTGATATCTTGACCTCATGGAGACATAGTGTTACCAGATTTAAACCATCAGTCAAAGTGTTTTGGCTATTTGACTCTGGATCTGGAAATAAAGCCACTGACATTGTATCTGGACATGATATTGCCTTCCCATTGGATGCAAGTCTTAGACCACAATGGTGGCAGTCAGATGCACCAATCTTCAAATCATCATCAGACATTTTTACCACAATTGTAGACTTTCCAACCAAAGAGCTTGAAGACTTAGCGTATGAAAAATGCAATTCTATCTTTCAGTCGGGGACGCTGCATAGTCAGTGCAGTAGTTTGACAACTAGTGTACAGTATCATTACATGGCTTGCCTTACTGATATTGCAAAAACAGGTGATATCAATAGCAGTTTGGACGCAACTCTTTCATTTGCATCACAATGTCAAGTGACTCTTGACCTCAAAACGTGGCCTGCTAGACACCTCTGTAATGATTTTCAAAGTCAACTGTTTCCAATATATGGTGGACAAAACTGTGAACAAGAATGCTTTTTCGGGAAATTCACAGATGACATTTGCATCTGTAAGTTTGGTTATTGGGGACATAAGTGTAACTCTATCTGCCCTGGTGGTGGTCCCCTTCAGCCTTGTAATGGACATGGCAGATGTGAACCCAACACAGGAAAATGTCTTTGTCAACCTAACTGGCAAGGTGATGCAGAGTGTGGATCTTGCACTGATGGATATAGTGGCAGTGATTGCTCCTTGCTAGTAATAGAACTTCCTGATAACCATGTAGTGACCTGTACAGCACGTTCTGGAGTGTATATCAACTATGAAAGTCAGACATTTGAGGTCAACAATATTGGAGTAGTTTTGCTTGCCACGCTTCCTGGAATAGAGATTCAGGTGAGTTTCATAAGATTTTTATCAATATGCTAGTTGATGTTTCAAAATAAGTAGCCAATCTGACACTTCAGAATAAATGTAGATTTAATATAATATAGCACTTGGATGCAATTCTTGTCTTGTCTAAAAATACCTGATATTTGAGTAAAATGTACTTTGTTTTCTAATATTTTATGCTAAGTTAAATAGCCAACATCCCTAGTAATCAAATCCGCTCAGATGACCTATCTTGGACCAATGTCCCTATGTCTTCTTTTCTTAAGTATGTTATTTCAACACTTTCTCTAAGGTTAATGAAATGAAATGATTCCTGTCCCACGCCCTCATATCAATTTCCTTGCCGGAAAAAAAAAATCATTATTTTAAAAATATTTCATTATTTGCATTTTTCATTAAACTGAAACGCAAAAAAAACCCAGTCCATATGGTGTTGTTACGGGAATACTAAGATATTTTGAGACCTGTACGACTGAGTCAAAGATTTTATAGACCACTTAAGCAGCTAGTAAGACAATTTCACTTAAATTTTTTTTACTAAAATAATTTGAGTTTATTTATATAAGGTTTATTTATTTTCTGTTAAGCATGCATGCATAGACATAGAAGCGATAATATCAAGAATGATCACAAACAATGAAAGTTTTGACCATGACAATAATGAAATTTTCAAAAATAATGAAATTGTGACTCATCTCGCTGATAAATGTGATGGAAAACTTATCATTTCATTAGCATAAGAGAAGGTCCTAGGCATTGTTTTAACCAGAGATACACAAGAGAGAATTATGCTAACTGTGTATTTACATATTTTACCAAGCTTGTTGTAATCTTGATCGTTTCAGGTGAATCAAATATTGTGCGGGACCAGCTCTATCTGCCTGAATGGTATCGGTCTAAACTTTCCTCCTCATAGCCTTACCATACAACACAACAGTCTGTATGAGTCTGTGGTGCATCTTAACGGTAGCGAAACAAACACAGACGACATTTTGGAACTGCAGTTAAATGATGGCAATGTCATCTTGGTTCAAAAGATATCAAGGCGTACATATGAAATAACCGACCAAAGCCTTGGATTATACATGCATGTTACTGTCATGAGAAATCATTTGATAGTTGATTTGGAAATTTCTCAAAGTACATGTGGAATGTTTTCTTACCCTGGACTTTGTGGGCCTTGTATGTCATCTAATCCACGGAAAAGATATTCACGTGCAAATATGCCAAACGGAGGGATTGTGATGTTCAATGCAGGAGATAGTCTGGAAAAAATCTTACAAAAAGTGGAAGCAGGTAGACTCTGTCAAAATCTTTTCTATGTTGAAACAGATGGGGAATGTGGTGGACCATCTTATGCTGGTAGCTCTTTAGTGTTTAATAACTCAGCAGCTGTGGTGGAGACTACTCATATTTTCAATGAACCATATATTTGCTTAGAAATTCTTGTAAAAACATGTAACGTATCTTGCGGAGGAACAATCTTATCATATAGCAGTACCAAGACATTATTTGTATCCAATGCATTTGGTGTTATTACTCTACATTATGGGGATATTAACATCACAACTGACTTAAGCTTAGAAATTGACCTATGGAATCAAATATCCCTTGTTTGGGACCAAAAACATTTCAATCTGGATCTGTATGTGTTTGACTCAAGTGGGTATCCACGGCGATGGAGCTCTACATTCCCAGGGGACATCTTTCTTAGTGATGGAACTTTGACAATTGGTAGATGGCAGCCATCTGCTGATGGATCAGGGTTTGAGCCACTGGACAACTTTGTTGGAGAAATTGATGAGCTCAGGATATGGAAAAGGTATGTTTTTCGATTTATTGGTAACCACCTAGAGCTTTTTAGGCACTGACTCTTATAGCATTAACACAAGAAAAAAGGCTTTTTGAAATGACCAAAATACATCATAGACTGGGTTGAGATCCCGGGAGGCCACTCAAGTATAATATAGCATGACCACAGTTTTTCAAAACATCCCCTAAAGGGTGGAGGGTTCTGAAGCCAAATTATACCCTTTTCCCCCTATTCACACCCTAATTTGTGATTTTATTGATACTGTTTTAACACTAGGGTTTGAAAAAGTATCCTATTTCTTAAAAATTGCCCCAAAATTGCTGTTTTGATACCCTAAATGGTGTCACCTGATACACCCTTCAGTCCTCAAAAACAACCCTATTTCACCTTTTTCTTAGTCACGCTATGCCTGCAACATTATATTTGATTGCCCCCCCCCCCTGGGTTGAGATGGGAAGAAATTGCTCCCCTACTCAATAGTACTATGAATTTGCATGGTTTTGAAGAGAAGAATCCATAACTCTATACTTTTCTTCTCTCTTTTCCTTTCACATGGAGCTAGCAGCAGAAATCCTTATAGGTTAGGGTTAAATTTTTTATCTTTCATACTCGAAGACCTTGGGTAGATTACTAGAAACAAGTGGTAAAGATAAGGTGCTTGTCTCTGAAACCAGGAGTCTTAAGATAGATTACTGAGTATCTTTCCTATTTGTGTTTTATAAGCAATTTAATTTCATGTATTTTGAAACTCATCGATTGGCCATTGCTTGGAGGTGTCCACCCAAGGCAATCCAAAATGGTGTGTAATTGGTGTAAAATTCAAACTGAATACATTCCTGCCAATGACAAATGATCAATAGCGATTTGATGCTAACACAATACAATAGTGATTATGATGTTTGAGATGTTAAAACATCCATATAAGGAGCAGAAACACCCCAGTTATGCAATATTTATTCTATACATGACGTGAACTGCCAAAGAACATTTTTGGTATTTTTAATCACTGATTAGTCATCCAAAACGCCCCTGCTAGTCATTTGATTATGTTCTCTTAATTTATATATCAGAATTTAAAAATTGGTGTTCCTCCTGCAAGATCCTTGGTCCTTACAAAATTGATTTATTTTGACTATTTTTTGTTGTTTGTTTTTTAAAATGTTGCCCTCTTGCTAATTTATCTTATCTTTTGGACTCTCTTCATTCAACTTTTTATCTTTCCAACTTGAACTTAATATTATACAAAATTATATTAACTGCTTATGAGTGTGATCTATCTATCTATCTATTTCGACCGCGGTCGGAAGCCATGATGAATTTTCTCCACTGTTGTCTGTTTAGCATGAGTTTGAGAAGTTCATTTTGATCAATGCCAGCATCATGCGTAAGAAGTCCTGGGTAGGACAGTCTTGGTCTTCCCTGTGCACGTTTCCCTTGGGTGGGCGTCCAGAACACTAGTCCAGACACTGGTTCCTCAAGCCGTCTAGCACAGTGAGCAGCAAAGTTTAGGCGGCGACCTCTCACTATTTCTGATAGTTTGGGTAAATCACCATATATTACCTCCCTGGTAGGATGATCTCTCCAGTTTAGGTTCTGAACAATCATTAATAGTCTGGTGTAGCACCCATCTAACCTGGCTTCAAGTCTTTCTGTCAGTGTCCACCCTTCTGAGCCATACAACAGAATACTTTCTACGGCTGCACGGAAGAAGCTGATCTTTAACAAGTCTGGTAGATTGGATTTCCAGAGAAGGCGCATTTTGTTACAAGCTTTCCATGCGAGGGCTTTTCGGACATGAAAATCCTTTTCCGACTCATCTACCCAAGAGCCCAGGTATTGAAAGTCTTGGACCTGGTCTAGTTGACTTCCCTCTATTGTGGACAGTGCAATATCAGTCTTGATGTTATATGCCATGAATTTGGTTTTTGAAGCATTCATCATAAGACCAACTGTTGCAGCAGCATCCTCAACTCTGGTCAGCAATTCTTGAGCTTGTTGTAATGTGTCAGAGAGCAAGGCAATGTCATCTGCAAAATCTAGGTCGGTAATGATTTCTGCAGGGTGCCTTCGACTTCTTCGAGGTGTAACTGTAAAGCCTAGCATGTCCTTGTCTTCTCTGATTGCTATTCTCATCACATAATCTAGCACAATGATGAACAGGTACGGTGCTAAAGTATCGCCTTGTAGCACTCCTGCTAATATTTCGAAAGCCTCAGTTTCACCATCTGGTGATAACACAACTGCTTTTGTGCCGCTGTACATGGTATTGATTGCTTCGACGATGGTATTCGGAATCCCGTAAGCAGTGAGAATCTTGAGCATTTTACCTCTGTGCACTGAATCAAAGGCCTTCTTGAAGTCTATGAAGGTGATGACACATTCAAGATTCTTGTCCTTGATTCCTTCTATAAGTCTTCGTAAGGCAAGGATGTGGGAAGTAGTTGAGCGTTCAGCGCGAAACCCATTTTGGTTTGGTCTTAGCAGAGGTTCAATGTGAGGTCGAATGCGATTGAGTAACAAGCGGTTGAAGATCTTTGCTGCTATGGATGTTAAGCTGATGCCCCTGTAATTGGATGCCTTGCTGAGATCACCTTTCTTAGGAATTGGTACTATTCCACTTAGGGACCATTCCTGTGGTTTTTCGTCTCTAAGCAGTGTGCCATTGCAGATGAGTGTGATATGGTAAAAATATCATCCCGAATTGAAAGATTGATTGATCGGCTCGTGAAATGGAACAATCAATCTTTCTATGAGGGATGGTATATTTTTACCATCACACAAATATACACAGTTAATATTTGTTTTATATAACTCATCTATAGATTCTAGTCATTTGATAACACATTTAAACTATTATACTTACCCATTACCCATGTAGCAGAAAGTAATAGATCCCTACTGTACAGTGTAGTTTTCAATCCAGTACGATAAAAGACAATATACTATCAAACCGATGAAAGTGATAGAAAAGACTATCAAACGAATGATGGCGATAGTAAAAATGACAAATGGTCACGTGTTACAATCTAACCAATCAAATGACTTGAATCTATGGATGAGTTATATAAATTTTACTATTCACAATAACACCAATTATTAATTTTTATTTTGTTGATTTCCAGTTTCTTTGATAGCAATGCAATTAAGACACACTGGAATAGCAACATACAACCTGGAACCAGTGGATTGGTTGCACACTGGAAATTCAATGAAGGAAGTGGTAAGGAACTATTTTAATGTGACCAGCCATAAAATCGGCCTGATCATCTGCACCTTTTTACCTATCTGCCGAGGAATTTTTATAGGGAACTGATATTCTCCAACATCATGTGTTGCTCATGGAGCAGAGTTATTGTACCTCTGGATATATCGGAGTTTGGCCCGATATCCAGGCAGATCACGTAAATCTTCACTTGACGCATATACAGCGTGTGCATTTTGTTCAACGCGCAAACTGTGTCTTCGTTTCTAGTAGCATGTATTACAACTTGCTCTGATCATAGTATGCAAATTTTCCCGCTAATTTGTTGCAAAGACCCTCAAAGTGTGGCACGTGGAGCAGTAAAATACCGGAGGTACAATAACTCATCCTCCATGAGCAAAAATCCAAGATGGCTGCCCTCCCATAAGATTTACACGGCGGTGAAATTAAAATGGCGGAGAGTACCAGTTCCCCTATAAAAATTCCTTGCTCTCTGCACATTTCATTAAAATGACACATTGATGAACTTTACTTAATGTTTACAAGTCAATATGGTCCATCAAAATTTGTTATGCAGTGAAATATGAGAGTTAGATAAAGCATTCAAAAACCAGTAAGCTACATGCTCTTTCTGTAGATGAACTTCTAAGGTGTAGATGTTTTCATACTTCAGTGCAGTTTTAAAACTTTGCAGGTGTTTTTAAGAATGCATGA
>JXSR01S048724.1:0-10288 GCA_000969725.1 Ophiothrix spiculata
TAAGTTTTAATATTTTTCATATTCTTTCAATTTTCAAATCCAATTGTTCTATGTTTAAGTATTTTTCATGTTCTTTGTACTCTTATTTAGAAACATTTCCGAGTATTTTGTGTCATTTTTTTTTTCTATTATTCAATTTGCTGTTATAGTACTACTTTTCATTATGTTCTTTCTATTTTTTGATTCAATTTAATTTCTGTTGGAGTATTTTTCATATTCTTATCTTAATCCATTTTCTGACAAAGTATTTTTCTTTTTTAATTCAGTTGTTTTCTGTATTTTTCTGTTTTTTCATATACTTTCTATTTTGATCCTCTTAGTATCTGTTAGAATATTTTCATATATTCTATATAATTTGATTCCATTGTATTCTCTTACATCATGTACAGAGTATGTATCATATACTCTCTGTTTTACTACGTTTTAATTAGAGTACTTTCGTATTCTTTTTTATTGTAAATTTATTTTCAATTTTTCCTGCGTGTTATTTTTACTATACCCCTATTTATGATCCAATTGTTTTAAATTAGAGAATTGTTCATATTTTTTTCTTTAATTCAGTTTGTCTCTGTCATAGTATTTTCATAATTCTTTTTGTATTACTACTACTACTACTACTACTACTACTACTACTACCTGACATTTATACCGCGCCAAAACCAAAAACAAAATTTGCACTAAGGAGCCTGATAAAACCCAAACAATGAATGAAAATATAGTTCACTACCAAACAGTTCAAAAATGTAATACAAAAACAGTTACTGATTATAAGCTAGATTGAAGAGATAATGCTTGAGAAGTTTCTTTAAATTGTCTATGTAATGAGTTCCACAATTTTGGTCCATGACACGAAAAAGATCTATCAGCAAATGTGACTCGCTTTGTCTTATGCTCAGTGAGTTTGAACGAAGCTGTCAAAACACAAATTTACATTTTTCCTGTTTTCCTACTTTTGATCTATTTGTTTATTGTTAGAATACTTTTCATATTTGTTCTATTTGTTATTTATTTTACTTTGAGCATATTTGTTTCCTGTAAGAGGACTATTTTTCATAATTCGATCTAATCGATGCAATAGTGTCACAAGCAAATATATGGAATACACAGAAAATTTATACCAAGAATGCAACGGATGCGCCAAAGAGCTAATTGAAAGCTTATTTTCATTGGGGTCCTTACTATTGAAACACAAATATTCTTTCAGTAAAATCACTGATTTTCTTTTAAAGTGTTGCTTTTTATAATTTTGTTTTTAATCAAATCAATTTTTGTTTTGATTATTTCAAATCATTTCTTCGTTAATGTAATTATTTCGAGAGCTTTTTCATATTCTTTCTAATGTAATTTTTTTGTATTAGAGTATATATATTCATCTCCCTTTTACACAGGCCCGTAGCCAGGATTTTTTCAAGGGGGGTGCGGATTTTCAAAAAGTGGACCTTTTGGAGGAAAAATTTTCGTTTTGGTCGACCCAAAACTAATTTTAGTGTTTTTGACAAAGTGACAAGCAAAAAAAAAGGTTTTCAGTAGTTTTTCAAGCATTTTGTTTAGTATTTTAGTAAAAAAAAGACCTTACATTTACATGTGTTGGTGCTTTTGGAGAGTATTTAGGTAATTTTTGTGCACCTTTTTTGTACATTGTCAAATTTGGGAGGGGGGGTGCGACGCCCCCATCGCACCCCCTCCCCCCCCGGGCTGGTTACGGGCTTGCTTTTACATATTGTATTATGTGAGAGGTTTTGTTTTAATATCCTTTTGTATTTGTTAGACTATTTTTCATATTTCCTATTCTTAATACAACTGTATCTGTTAGAGTATTTTTCATATTCTTTCTATTGATTCAATTGTTTTCTATTAGAATATTTTTGCCCTTTTTACATTGATTCCATTTCATTAGAGTAGTTTCATATTTTGGATTCAATTGCTATCTGTTAAGAGTATTTTTCATACAGTATCCTTTCTTTTTCAATTTAATTGTTTTCTGTCAGAGTATAGTTTTTGAACATTTCTACAGTAATTCTATTGTTATTCTGTTAGAGTATTTTTCACTTGCTTTTCATTCTTAATCCATTCTTAATCCAATTGCTTTCTGATGGATTCATTTCATAATCTATTTATTTTAATTTAATTGTATTCTATCAGAATAGTTTTTCAATTTTCAATCTGTTGTTTTCTGTTGGAGTATTTCTATTTTGATACATTCTTAAGAATTTTTGATATTTTTTTAGTCTGATTCGATTGTTCTCTGGTAGAGTATTTTTTTAAAGTATTCTTTTTTATTGATTCAATAGTCCTTTGTTAGAGTAGTGTTTTTTTATATATTTGAATCAATTGTTTTTTCTGCCGGCTTATTTTCATAAATTTGTTTTAAGAGTATTTTTGGTATCATTTTCGTTTTAATACAACTTATTTTGTTAGAGTATCTGACATATTCTTTATTTTTTCATAGAAATAATTGTTCATAATTATTCTTTCTCCTTAAATAGTTTATCATTGCCAATTTCAAATTTCATTTTTAGTCAAACATATCAGATTATTTACGTTGATTATCTTTATGTGAATACTCTAACACACTAATTATAAGACTCAGCACATACAATAATTCAAGATATACAAGTTGAAATTACACGAATTATGCGATATGTTATCACTTCTTCAGAATCCTGCTTCGGTCGTGTATCCCAAGAGCTTGAAGATTGTCATAATGGTTTTGACGATAGTATCAATCATTTTCTTGATTGTAGGAATCAGCGGTTTGCTATATTTGTGGTAAGTCTAGACTAGAGAGCCGCCACCATGTTATCAAATCAGAATCTACCATTCCTGCTACCATAAAAGGTAGATCTCTAAATTATAGAGTCATTTAAGACTTTAGATACCCGATGCCTGAAATTGCGTTTAACCCTAGTCTAACCAAGCAATTTTTGTAACACGTCTAAGCAAAGGGGGTTGTTACACCCCGTAAATATTTTGAACAGAATCCCCTATGAACTTGGTTTTGCTATCAATAGATAGTTATGGTCCTTACCTATCCAACGATACCAAGATCACAAACATCAGCTAAGGCGTTACGTAATTATGACGTCAAAAAGGTCTTTCAGCGCGAAAAATCTGAATTTTGGTAAAAATGGCCACCAAAATCAAAATTTTTCTAAATAAAGGAATTGAATCTTTTTTTTTTTTTTTTTTGCAAATAACGAAGGGAAATGATAATCCTAACATGCCCTGCAAGTTTCAGCCTCATAGCATGCGTACTTTTTTTTGTTCAAAATGGTAATTTAAAATTTTCAAAAATGTCATCGGGTTACAACAACCCCACCCTCTACACCCCAGCTATGACGGTCTACCCTAACCCCACCTTAGGTGGTAACCCCCTAATTTTTTCATCAAAATGACCGCAAAGGATGTAGAAGAGATTAGTCAAACCCATGGGGTCGGTTGCTTTTGCGTTTTTATGCTGCGGGGAAAAAACCTTAGGGACCCCCCTGGTTAGATGAGGATTATTTTTTTTCTAACAGAACTGAGTTTTGATGAAGGAAAATTTTCATCATCATAAAATCATACAAAATTTGGCGATTTTGCACCCGGCTATAATTGTCTCTTTCTCGGTTTGTTATGTTTTTCCAGGCAAAAATCGACCCAGCGCAAGGATATGACCCTAATCAACATCAATCTGAAGATAGCATTGTTACTTACGATGGTTTTACTTCTGATCAGCGAATTTGTAAAAGGGGTAAGTTTGAATGCATTTAGTACGAAACTATACCGACCTAAGGGATTTCACCTAACCATTTTATAACGGGCCGTTTAAGAACCGTACTAAGTATCATGTATAATATGCATTGTACATATATTGCGATGTCATCAACATTTCAACCTTTTTAAATCATAAATTTACTATTAACACCAACAGTATATGTATGTTCTTTTCAATTTCTGGATTATTTTTGTATTTTTTTAAGGGCGGTTGTCTTGCCGTAACCATCTTGCGGCATTACACCATTATTGGTATGTTCACCTGGATGTTGCTCGCAGCTCTTGATTTCTATCGGATGATTGTGTCAGTAGGAGGCAAGAAGAAGCTCGGGGTTCCTTACATGGCAGTTGGATGGGGTAATGCTTGCCGTATACGGTATTATAAAAAAATCACAGTGATTAGGAAGGTGGTAGTTGGATTATGAAAATTCCAATATATATATTTTTTATTTGTAAATTTGCACCTTTCTTTATTTCAACGAAGAAGAAACAATTTCATTGAAAAACTGACATTTACTTCACAAACTAGCGAAGGAACTATATAAATCGAGTTGTTGGTCAAAAGATGTTTTTGTTACTATTTATATATCTTGTTTGTTTTAAATTGCAATTTTAGTTTTATAGCAAACATTTACCAAGAATTAACTCTTAGTAAAGATAATAATTTGTGTAAGAAAATATGAATAATTAATTTAATTTGTATAAGTCCATACAATGTTGAACATTTACGTAATAAAATGTATCATTATCATTAGTACATGTTACATTTGACTGATGTAGATAACATTATTCCTGTTTTGTTTTCAGGGGTGCCTCTGATTATTGCTGGTGTAACAGCCTCCTTAGGAAGAGAGAATTTGAATACAAATGAGTAAGTGGATGATATTTAGCAGTGAATTTTTATTATTCTGAACTGGTGGATGCTTGAAAACGTACCGAAATCAAACACAGGGTAAAAAATAAGTGGTGATAAAGTAATTATCTTTTATCAAATATCTTATAAAGTCTTAATTTATCTTAGATGCTGGTTGTCAACTAAAGGAGGATATCTTTGGGCGTTTCTTGGTCCTGTTATTCTGCTTGTAATGGTGAGTATGATATTGGGGCGAGAAGTTTGGTCAAAAGCATTCAAAATCTGATTCCCGTATGTAATTTGTAAGCAAGTAGTTTCAGAGTTACAACAGAAAACAGTTGATGAAAGTATTAGGCTACATCAGCCTTAAGAAGCTTTCTGCAAATATCTGGTCTTTGGAAAAATCTCTTTAAAATGTTAGTATAAAGTAGTTTTAACTTTGACTTTAACGCATTAGAATGTTTACTGTTGAAATATATCATTTGTCAAATTGATATCGATGGACCTACTACAGTATTCTAAAAAAATAAGTAAAATGCGTCTAAAATATATGTTGTATACCTGGAATTGTATTGAATACATATTGTTTGTTTGTCTCTAAGGCCAACATATTTACTTTAGGGTTGGTGATGTTCAAAACAATCAAAGCAACAGCAAGCAGAGAAAAGGATAATTTGAAGTTGGTAAAGTAAGTGTTCAACATGTTCAAAGATTCTTTATTTGTTTTATTGTGTGTTTTTTTTGACCACGATAAGCGAAATATCCTCCAGGGACTTAATTCATGACATATATTCTTGGAGATGTGATCCATGCACGTATGAATTATGTTATGCCGAGATCCCGTGATAAATGTCAACATGTGATTTCGGCAGAGCGAATGCCGAAATCACGTGATGTGATTGAATCACCATCTCCCGGTTTTATATCGTATTATTCGTGCGTTTATATCCAGCTTATAACCATTGTGGTAACAGGTTTGTGTAGTGTTGAACAAGATCAAGTCGAATGATTTAATTTCGTACGTGCGTGATCTGCAGGGCCATTCAGCAAATTTAATATTTATTAAATCATGGATGATGCTCTGTGATCTTAGAGGAAGAACTTAATATATACCTTAAAAGTCCCTCTTGTCAAATCATGTTGTAGCATTGTTGAATTTTTTAACAGCTCCGATCGCCGGCCATCACGGTTTTTCGGCACTGTATCAAAATATGCTCATGAATATTAATAGAATACGTAATGGTATCGCGAATTCGGCAGTGTTGATGCCGTAAATACATGATCTCTCCAAACTTCGATGCCGAACAGCCGAGATCATATCATATCATACGTCATAGCAAAATAAATAAATCTGATATCACAATTTTCTGAATGCAGGCTGGTTAAACGCATGCGCTTTTGTACCAAAACAGTAAGTACACGGTGGAAAAGCAATATTTTGTCTAAATCACGTGATTTCGGCAAAAAAATGCCTGCCGAAATCACGATATCTCGGCAGACAAATTTTGCCGAAATATCGTGATTTCGGTAAGTGTTATGCCGTCATCACGAGATCTCGGCAAGCGTGTGTCGAAATCACGTGATCTCGGACATCACGGGTATTCGGCGTTACATCCAATATGCACCTGGACACATTTCAGCTAAGACTCTGTGTTTCATTACGAAAGTCTCTTTCAGATTTATGCATATTTAGAATTCAGAGCATACAGGTTGTAATTAAGAATGAACCTCTATCAAGCGCAATAATTAAAATTCAATATCAGGAGATTTGTTAATTGTGAGGCCAATCAAATAGGACAGAAGTAGTAGTCTTGGAGTAGGGGTTAATACGACCCGGGGAAATTATTAATACTGGTATCATTTGAAAATTCCAATAGAATAAATGCTTAACTAGACTTTATAATCCAAATTTATATTTGCAGGGCTGGTGTGAAGTGCTTGTTGCTGTTGTTGCCTTTGTTTGGTGTTATCTGGCTGTTTGGATTCTTTGTTACTTTGCACCATGTTCTGGGCTACATATTTGATATTGTTAGCGCGTTGCAGGTTGGTTGTTTTCATTTCCATAAGTTCTATAGAGCCTTAAATTATCTTCATTTACTGACTTGAAGTAAAGAACGAATCGCAAACAAATAAACTCGTTACTGCGAATTGCATTAAAGTGCTACGTATCTCATTGCTTTCCAGGGATTGTACATGGTAGTTGTAATCTGCTGGGTAAATTCAGAGGTAAGTCAAATCTCTAAGATCAGCGTATTCTAGTTGTAGTGTTTTCAGAGATGGTTCGAGTCCCTGCCGAGCCACGTCTCCCTTTTTTCTTTGGCAAGAAACTTTATTTTAAATTGCTTTTAGTCGAGGTTCGAAAGTAACGATAAACTGTTGGTCCCCCAGTGTGGGAATGCGCCAGGCGGGGCGCCAGGCTTGGGAAATACTGAGAGAATTAAATCTTCGTAATATTACTCATTCCCTCCTGCCCAAGACACATTTTAGAACTAATGCGTTCACCAAATTTACTTAGTTTACAAGCAGTTATCGCTCGAATAATACCAGCATTGATTTACGGACCAGTCGGGTACGAACTCAGAAGCTATAGATTCAGAAGAGAGTGCAAATGATTAGGCCATGACGAGCACTTTCACGTCATACCTTAAGAACGTTGTCAGACATTAACGTATCAAAATATGGACACAACAGATGAAATAGATTTGACTGATTTAAACTTAACAAAACGTATTTCAACATATATCACCATATTCCAATAAATTTGACGATGTTTGAAAGCCATTCTCATATGATCTCGACGGCATCCCTTATAATATGCATATTGATCCAACATTTGTATCCAGTCGCTAACCTTGTCATTAGTAGCATTCAATATTGAGCCAATCTCAGCTTTCCGTCGGCGTTAGGCCCAATTGGAATTGCCATGAAAACCAATTTTGATCAACATCGGACCAACATTGGCCCAAGCTAGTCAGCGCTCAATATTGTCCCGATCTCGTATCCATGAGCAATAATACATTTAAACATATGAGACGATGATGCATATTTTACTTAATGGTATCCCTGTGGAGATCGTGAGCAGTGGTGAGTGCCATTGCTATAATGTTTGACACCCGACAAGTTTTGTGCAGAGCATGGGTGGTCCAACCGAGGAATTTATTATACAACAGCAGAAATTCTTCAAGGGGACACTCTTGCTACCTTCCTTTTTGTTATTGTGGTCGACTATGTATTGCGCCAGTCAGCTGACACCATGACTGATAAGGGCCTCACAATTGGCAGAAGATCTGGACGTCAAAGTCAAAAGTATTTGACAGACCTAGACTATGCAGATGATGTTGCCCGGACCACAGAACTTATATCATCTGCTCAAAATCTACTAGTTGCATTCGAAGAATCGGCAGCTAGGGTCGGACTAATGCTCCATGCAAAGAAGACCGAATGCTTGATCCTCAATGAAACATCTAATCATCCTCCTATCCACTCAACTGCTCAATGAATGGACCTGCCATCAAGAAAGAAGACGAGTTTAAATACCTAGGGTCATATGTACTCGATAGCAAAAAAGACTTCTTGACAAGAATGGTACAAGCTTGGATCGCCTGTAAGAAGCTAAGTGTTATATGGAAATCTGATTTTACCAGAGCAACCTAGATTGGATTCGACAGGGCGTTGAAAGCATCTTATTGTATGGCGCAGAAACATGGACTTTGAAGAAAGGGCTTCAAGATCGCTTAGATGGCACCTACAACAGGTTACTAATGCGTGTCCAAAACATGTCCTAGAAACAGCATCCAACTAACATGACTAAGCATCAGATTTATGGTGATATACCTCCCCCCCCCATCTCTACAACAGTGGCACAGAGGAGAGCCCAGTTTGCTGGTCACTGTTTTCGAGCCAAGGACCAAATCATATTGGACCTTCTTCTTCGGAGACTATCCAAACAGAGGCTATAAGACCTTTAACGTACCCTGATACCAGATACTGGCTGGACCTTCAATGAACTTGAAAGTGCAATGTGTAATACAGATGGCTGGCAAAGATGTGTGTCATGGATCTCGACGGAAGTCGAAGGATGATGATTAAACATACATTGGGCCAAATTATGTTAAACCAAGATCGTTTGTCAACGTAGTTTGTTGAAACGTCTACAGGTATTTTTACGTGTTAACATAACAATGAACATGCTCAATGTATTACAAAGTATACATGCAAAGAAAGTCACTGTACAAATAACGGATAATTTCTTAATTTCTGTCGGTAGGTTCGAGAAATGATTAAGCGAGAATGGAATAAGCGTTCTGGTCGCATCAACAACGCATCCAAGGAAACGGTAAGTATCAACCCAGCAAACACAAAACGTGTCTGAAACATTTTTCAATCGTTCTGAATCGGGTTTCAATCAGGTTTGTTTTCATAAACCTTTCTTGGAACGTTTTTGAAACGTTAACAATTAGTTGAAAATAGGTTCGGTTTTTCCTAAAACATTTTCAAACGTTTTGAAAACGATCAAAATTAATCCAAAGAAACCTGTTTTTAAAGAGTTGGTCGTTAACGTTTTTCAAACCTGTTTTTAACGTTTCTAGACGGTTGTGTTTAAACGTTTATAAGCGTTTTAAACTTTTTCAGGGGGGCGGGTTGGCGCAGCGTTTCTGACCTCGCCTTTCACCGCTGCGGCCCGGGTTCGATTCCTGGTCAGACCTAGGTTGTACGTGAATTTGGTTGTCGATCCATACTCGTCCTCGCAGGTTTTCTCCGAGCACTTCGGTTTCCTCCTGCATCTAAAATCGAAAATTCTTCCCATATTCTGTCTTTCACACCACGGAGGCGTCCCTTGAATTTAATGCATTTGCACTATTGGGATAAGCCTGGCTTACAGACGAATGTTATAAATAAAAAATAAATAAGAAACGTATTCTGACCCAAAACTAAAACCATTTTTAACGTTCAGAAAACGTTATTTGGCTAGCTGGCAAATCAAGTGAAACTTTGTTGCTCCAATGAAATGGAAATTGAGTACATGAAGGCAAATAAATACAAAAGAAACTTCAATACAGTCGTGGCGTATGCCAAACGCATACGGCCTGATCTTTAAATCACGCCCTGCGAGCCGATATCACTTTGCAGGTTGTTTGTTCGGATGGCACCCAAGCCTCAATTGTATCTCTCCGGTCATCTCTCTTTCTTGATTCACAATTCTGGTAATTTTGTCCTTGCTTCCTTGAATATCATCCGTGCTCTTGTCATCTCGCGATTAGACTATGGAAACTCACTTTTGGTTGGAACTACAGACTCTAATTTTACAAAGCTTCAACGCATACAAAACCGTGCTATCCGTCTCATTTTTGGTCTAAAACGCCGCGATCATATTTCCTCATACCGATCTGAACTGCACTGGTTACCAGTAAAGGAACGCATAAACTTTAAACTGCTCACACACATATTCAATTGTATCAATAACACTGCTCCCATATATTTGCGTGATGACATTTGCCTACTTTCTGCCATAAATACTGGACCTCTCTTGCTTCGCTCTTCACGTGATAAGACAAGACTAAATGTACCTCATACAAAACGCAGCTTTGGGGACCAGTCATTTTCAGTTGTCGGTCCCCGTTTATGGAACAATCTCCCACAACATATTCGGGAAGCATCCACGCTCACTGGTTTTAAGTC
>JXSR01S048725.1:0-21538 GCA_000969725.1 Ophiothrix spiculata
AAATAATTACTCCGGAATTGCATTCATTGCATTTAAAAATATAGCATGTAATGCATATTACTACTTTCGTCTGAACATAAAAAATTGAGTTCATTTACATTTTTGCGCAGTTGTTATAAAAATTACAATCTGAAAATATTCTACCCTGTTACAAAGTAATAATGAGGTTATGAAAAATTGATTAGTTACATTGTAATGAGATTTGTACTTGTAGTGTTTTTGTATATGGTCCATTAAATCAGCCATTTGTATAGCAATGTAATATCAAATATTAAAAGAAACAATGATTTATTCATATCGAATAGATAAGTTACCTATACTAGTATAAATCTTTGTGATTTTAAGTCGTTTTATATAAAAAAAGGGTTTCTTGAACGTTTTTAATGGTGCAGAAATACTTTAGAGCGCAAGTGTATGTCGATATATCATAAATATTTGAATTTAATTTTCCTTGAATTAGTAGATCACGCATGTTTTTTTTAATTATATATGTTGCTCATTGCCATTTACTGACACTAAAATGACTAACAAAACTCATCACAAAGCTTAAAAATCACTTAATTGATATTTATTAATCATGAAAACATAAATATATTAATGCTTATAAAACCTAATTGCAGTAACAGAAAACACATTTGAAATTTATTGAAATAATTCAAGACATTTAACACTTATTCGGTGTCTTATTTGTTTATCTACTTATACATGTATAATTATGTAAATGTACCAGCATTTTGTCAAATTTTGAATTAAAATTCACAGTTGTCAGTATGTATTATAATAGAAATACGTACAGTTAGGACGTTGAATTCTTAAGAATGGCTTGTCGTTGTTTCTATTAAATGACATAGTGCTTTTATCAATGTCAGTAACTCAAAATGTAGTAATTTGATCCAAAAGCAGAACTAGAATCTACGATAGCTGGTAGTGTGCGTGTAAATCCAACCAAAATGCTTTAATGACAACGATTCTAGAGTTTAGGAAATAGTAACGCGTTCTACATTTTGGTAGTGTGTTACAGTAAGAGATTAACAATCAAGATGAAAAAAATCAATTTATGGCAGCGTTTGGATTGACAGCTGGTCAAAAGTCATTAAAACATTGCTTTATCGTTAACAAACAGTCTGCTGTTCTATTGCGAGCTTTAATCCATCAAGTATAAACCAGCAACTAAGGAGATAATACTTGAGTGTAGTTGTGGACATCATTTCTTGTTTATAAAAGAAGAACAATAAAAGATACGGGTATGTTTCACTTTTGTATCTGACAATAAAATTAAACAAAAAGTAATCACACAGCGTTATGTATGAAGAATAATACTTTGGTATACAATTTGAATTATCGTCCTTTAATACGAGAAAGGAAGCATTTCCCTATTACATCTTGCAATGCTACCTACGACAAAAATAAGAGCTCCAGAACGAATTAATTTAAAAAATACAATACTTGTATGATTGATTGACCTACCCATTGAAGCTGTTTAGTATATATAATTAGCATATAACTGAGTAATTTTTTTTGTAATATTCTGCGAAGAATTTGAATTATTTATAACATTTATGATGCTGATGTGCAATTCCAGACATTAAAAGCATCCTTTAAAGAGGGCATTCATTGTTTTGTTTAATTCTTAGGTTTAATTCTTTCAAGCCTTCTTTATATCTAAAAAAAGGTATTCAGTGTTCCCTCTGAAGTTTTGGAGCTAGCGCCAATTCGACAAATTTTGACAAAATTGCAGAGGTTCGTGCGCCAAAATCACGAACTGCAAGAAAAAACATGTTTCTGACACATTTTCAAAATGCTGTCGCGCTAATTTTCATGGCGCCAGCGGCAATGGCGCGCCATACGGTCTTAGCAAGAACACTGGTATTCATATTTTTGTTTTAAAAATAAAGGCATTTTTAGTTCGTTTCTTAGAGCATGGACATTTTAGAGGGTATTGTAGATCTTTACCTTCCTTACCCGTAGAGATTACTAATTTGACAAGAAAACCCATTTAATTGCAAAAAATCGTTGCTCCTTACCCCAGGACCAGGAAAGTACATACATTTTTGAGACTTTCACTTACAAAAACAAGATTATTGTGTTTTAATACTTTTTTCTTTACAAAAATCAAGGATTTTTTGAAATATTCTAAACTCAACCACTGGCTTATGTGGAGATAGTTAAAATTGGTGACATAATTGAGCTTTGCAAAGAACACATTGAGTGAAGGTGAAGGTATTTTCTAAAGTGCATTGATCATGCTTGCTATCATGCTAAGTAAGAGATATGTATTTATACGCTTCTCATAGTTCTTGTTTTTTCAGGCACTATGATTAGTATGTTTCTTTCTATTAAATCAATTAGTGTAGCCATCAAGCGTAAATGCGCTTTGATCTTGTTGATTTAAAACAAGACTAGCTCAATATTGTTAGCATCATTATCAAGATACATAAAACCTGAAACCTTATTAATATGAATGGATGTTTACATGCATACGAGGATATCAAAGATAACATGCTTGAATACCAATGTTTTGCGTTGTTAAAAGTTTCTCTGCTATGGATAACATGACGGATATAAGGATATTTTCTATGGGCCAACATCATCACATCATGATCAAAGGTATTCTATAATATGGCAACATCGAATTTGTTGGATGGATACTGCAATATTGCTAGAAAGCTTGAAGTGAACGGATAAGGTGCCAATGTCAAAAGCATGATCTAGTGAACAAATATAGTGACTTTGATGTCGTATGCTGAATGTATTCTATCAGGCCTGTGCAAAGTACTTACACTTTATAAAAGTTTCAATAGACCAATGTTGTAAAGCGATGAACAGTGCAACTTTCTTCATCGTTGAGAAGAGAGTAAAAGAAAGAAAGAAAATAATCGTATTATTATTACACAATGAAACGGCTTCTTACACTGGCAAAAACAGACCTATCATGCCTTTAAGAAACGCCTGCAGTATAATTTGAAAATAAAAACAACTTTTGAAGTTTCTCATTGAAATCTGATAAAGAAGGGGTAAAAAGTGTTTTACGATGTCCTCTGAAGACGGGATGTTTGATAAAATGGATTCGATACCTACTATATCTGCATTTGTGAGTGACCAGGAATTATATCTAAATGGATTCATACCTGACTGCGAAATACCGGTAAGAAGTTTTGACTTTACTGAATAATGTTACAAACCAATAAGTTGGCTAAATCATGACAATTTTTTAAGTGTATATAAAAGTATTATCAGATTGGCCGGGCCACTAAATTTTAAATACATTTCAGGATGAAAAATAGATATAGGTGATAAATAATTTGAAGTTTCTATTTATAATGTTATATACGGTACCAATCGTATACTTCTTTGGGTTTGATAACTATAGGAATATATAGTATATAGTTTGTGTGTAACAGTTAGCAATTCTTTTTCATTGCGGCAAAATATGTTTCATTTTGCTTTACAAATGCTGGGTTTGAACCTGATTATCGCTCAGATATCTGTTTAAGCGATAATTCCAAGGACTCGGGTTAACTCGACTTAATTTTTGAACAAAGCTATCAATCAGTGAATGTTGAAGTCTTATAATTATATAATATTGACAATGACAACAGCGTTCAAAATTAAGCTGTTCTGTGTTACATTAATGATTTGTTGAACAGAAATGATTTTTAATAATGTCACATTTATACATACACTGGTCTCCAACGTCTTATCAAAAAAGCCAGTAGCCGCTAATCAATCTAAACACTTAATTGGTCCGTATGCTAACGACATTTGTGTTGGTTGAGCGTCAAACTTACATGCATAACGCATTTGGTTTTGTGTGAATTTCTTGTAACGCGTAGTTAAACGCGGCGCGTAATGCAAAACTTTGCGCACGTAAACATTGCCATGTTTCAACCTCTTTATAAAAGCCTTCCATGAAGTTAGATAGGGCGAGTGAGCAGCCAAGGTGTGTAATTCTACTTATCATGATCAGCCGTTACCTGCGATAGTTGGCAGTAGGAGCATATAGTTTGGCGCCGACGACAAGACAATTTAAATACACTATTATTGTTTAAAACTGTAGAGTTCATTACTTTCCGCTATCTCTTTTAGAAATGTGTTTATTGAAACATTATTTAAAAACAAACACCGGTCTCAGTGGAATATAGTATAATTAATGACATTCATCTGCTTGTATCATTTAAAACATAAACATGCGTCAAAATAGCAAACGACATTAATATAATTTTTTTTTGTATTGAACGTTGACTCTCAACAAGAAATGCATTACTTTTTATACTGTTTTGCATGCTAATTATTACTTAGAAATAACATTTACAGTCACTTCTAAAAGTGCATTATTATACCCGCTTAAATTTAATTAAAAATCAACTAGCGTTTATCTGGGGCTTTGATGTAGGTCAAGTTTACACTGCTTAATGAACTAGACACTAATGGTGAAAACACAATGACATTTTACTAATGATATTGCGGGAACCATTCAGAGTGTAGTAAGTAGATAGTCAGTAGCATATAAATATTTTATTGAACTGATCAACATGAAGCACAAGGAGGTATCAGATTAACTCAACATATTATGATATTAAAGAAGGAATAACTGATAACATCCACATTATCAATCAAAATTCAAATAAAAGATTTTTTTTTCCTCAAATGAATTATGTATGCTTTAACAGTTATCTGACGTGACTAAAAATAAAATATCATGTTTTCTACTGAATAGTTGTATTATTCAGTTTCATGACTGTACGGAAGAGTTTTGCTCTTTTTCTGTACTCATGGCATCTATGCTTGTTTCTTTCATTGCTGTTTGAATATACAATTGTCATTGAGTTGTTGTCTACAAACGGAAGCTCAGTACATAGCTGCTTAACTAAGGAGAAGCGAATGATTCCGATTTGCCATTGGTGCTTTTTCCTACTGGGAATACATTGTCGGTGTTATCATGCAGAATAGCAATGAAGGTGTCGACAACTATATCACAAATACTGTATTCGAATTCTGTAACACAAATGGCAAACAAATTTCATGATTCATAGTGAAATTCAAACTCGTTTGCTTCATGGAGCCACAATTATTTAGTTTTCAAAGTCTTGCAAAACAACATATTGTATATTCTGAAAGATATTTATCTCCATTTTCTTCCATTTAGCATACTTATATGATTTTTTGTTTTTACATTTCCCTTTGAATTAAAGGGACCATTTAGTGCAATTATTTATACTTGAAATATGTGATGTCTCTTATTTAAGATTCCCCAATATCCACGTACAGTTTATAGCACAAAATGATATAAATTTTCTTCTTATCAAATCAAAACAAGGTAACAAAAACAATTCAAAGAGGACTCCTAACGCAAAGAGTCCCTTTTTTAATGGTTTACTTCTCCAACTACCAAAATAAACAATATTTGTTCATAGAGGCAGGCAATGTGTTGGATATGTGTTGTCATGGAGAACGACTTTGACAACCTAAAATACATTATGCTTTACAGCAAACAGAGGTAAACCAAAAGGTAATGCCGTATGCCATTAAATTAAATTTCATTAAATAGACTTACAACGGTTACTATAGTAGGTTATTTACATAATATCAATGTCATGATCATGGTCATACAGGTATTAATGCTCTTAATGCTAATGGTATGAAATTTGATAGCATTGATTGAATGTTCTGATGAAAAAATAACACAAAAACTTAAATCATTAAAAAAATTATGATACCTTTTTGATTGATTGTCGTTTGGCTCAGAATGTTAATATTCCGGTGAGACTTATTAATTAAGGATGCAAAATCTCCATTGACTTTCTTTAAAAATTAGTATTTGGTAGATTTAAGTGTGCTGATAACGAATCTAAAATAAATAAATATAGGTCATCGTGCTCGTTTTTGAGATACAGGCATTTCAAAAAGTACATGTTTTCCCAAATAATCACCCGATTTACCACACAAAGTATAGGGAAAGCTAAAAAAAAGTCGATCATTATGTGCTTGTAAAATAGTAAATGCTCCATTGATTTTTTTTAAATTTTTTACATATGTTAACGCATTTTTGCTTACTTCAAAATGCTGAAACGGACATTTTTAAATAAAATTTGATTACTTTGATGGCACATGTGCGTCTGCATAATATCCCGCGTATATATACGCAGCGATGCGGCGCGTGATAAACTTAATGCGTTAGTAAAGCGTGCGTTCTGTGTGCATTGAAATTTGTAAACGCAAAAAGGGTGCAAACATTTTTTTTTTTTTCATTTTTAGTATTTATGAAAAAAATTGTTATCCCGCAATCGTAAGCAACTGCATCTCTAAGAAAACCCCTTAAGGTGTCCTTTTCAGTTTCACATATTCTCCGTTTCTCATTATAAATATTGTTATCGGTATATTTTTGTGAATTAGTCTAGAGGGAAAATAAGCATTTCATAATGTCATTTATTTATGTTATTGTTTGCAATCAAGAGCCTTATCTTGATTCTATGTCCAAATACGGTCTACTAGAAAGATGAACTTAACAAGAACTAAATTTCATACGATAGGCAGCGTTAATATGATAATTATTTGCTCAGATTGTATGACCTTGAATTAAATTGAATTATAAATATGAAATATACACACAAAGTTGTTGAGATGTAAAATTGGTTGGTATAAAATGCAATGAAAACATTATAATGAGATTAGGCTGAGGTAATCTAATAAAGAATGGAGCAAGAAGATACGACACGATTTTAACCAATGCATTATCGGTTAACTTACGTTCCATGGCAAACTGTATTAATAGTTACTCTATTATACATACGAGATATATAATATGCAACAGTTAAGAAAATAATGCAAAAGAACTTTTTTTGATTCTGTTCTGTTGTCAACTCTTTTTACTTTACACCCAGTAATCAAATCAAAGTTATGCAAATACCGATAATTAAACGCATATTAAAGTTCGCACTTTAGAAGCGGATTTACATTATGCGCATGTGGTTTAGACGCTAGGTTATAAACCTTTTTTTTTCAAAAATTTCTGGAAATCCTTATTAAAAATTTGCTCGGATTTAGTCTGAATAATGCAACATATACTATTTGAGCTATTCTACTAGAAACAATTTATCATTCTAGTCTATTCTAGGAAATATAAAACCTTGTTCTACATTTGAGAAATCGAATTGTACATTTGAAAGAGAAAGAGATACAAAATGGAATTAAAAGTGTAGAGAAAATCAATTTGTAGTGTCAGTTGAATTGACAGCCAGCCAAAAGTCAGCAAAGCATTGCTTTTTGCTGGCAAACAGTGTTTTTATTGTATTGATTTTAAATCAAGCAACTAAGCTAAATGCAGGTGAATATAAGTATAAACATGTTAATCATTTACAGTCTGTTTTTTGTTTGATTGACCCCATTTTTTTTTTGTAACATGTCTTCCTGCGGAAGGAGGGGTCCCTTTGATTTTGAAATTGACGCGCCCAAAGTTTAGTTTTTAGGCACTTAAGAATAGGAAAGGGTCTCTTTTTTCACTGACAATAAGATCAAAAAATACTTCCGCACCAAAATTTACAATTTTTTTGCCAAAGAGGCCACTTTAAATAATGTTATAAAAGTTATAAATTTTCCTAGAGTTTTTAGCTAATAATTACAGAAAATGACAATTATAACATGCCTTGTACAATGTACATTTCAGTTCCAAACCATACCAAATTATTTTTGAAAATAGCGACATAAAAAATGTCGAGGTGGCAATCAACCTTATCCATATTTTCTTTGGTATTAAATAGTTAAGTAGAAACAAGTTTTTAATATTCTCACCACATGTATTTTGAGGTCCAAGAGAAAATTAAAAAGAATATGTGACCGTCCAGCCCAAAACAGCAGTAAATGCCAGCACTTGTCATTTTCACTTTTTTAATTATTTGCAAAGACCATGCTTTATGAATTAAAATGACACCTTAATCAACTTCACACGATTTCCAGAAGTCAAGTTATGGTCCGTCAAAGGTTGTCATGGAGTAAAACGAATAACTGAGATAAACGCGTTCAAAGATTAGTAAGCCCTATAGTTTATGTTGATTGTCTTAAGAATATGCCAATTTATTTCACATTTCCTATCATGTTTCTGAAATGAACCTTTGCTGGTATTTTGTAGTAAGCACTAGGATTGTGCATCTGTCAAAAAACCAATTTTGGCAAATTATGACCTTGACATGTTTTTTCACTTGTAGCGAAAAATGAAGTTTCTGGCATTTACTGTTCATACGGGCTGGAAGGTCACATATAAGACTTAAAATTGCCCATATTGTCCTTTAGTGTGAAAATTAATGTTATATCCAAACCCGCTTACAAATCAATCATGTATGAAATCTAAAACAAAGAGAACATCGAAACCACATTAGACGTGTGATGGATGGACTAAATTATTGACTGTTTTATGGATTTCAACAATAACGGTCCCGTCTAATCAGTCTGTAAAGCCATCATTATTTTCGATTTAGACTTTATTTAATGAATTTTTGAAACATTAATGCTTTTTGGCTTATAAGAACTGTTGCTTAATGCAACAGCTGCAATTCAACGTTATAAAATTTGAATTGAGAGCTGTAACTTTGACCTCATCCAAATGGGTTTCTTGCATTTGATTTTTATAGAAAAAATATTGCTCTATGCTTAAAATAGTAAATGAGTATTACTTATTGCCTATTTTTATCCGTAATTTAGCGGCATTAGCCATGATACAAATATGAATTTCAGGTTTACCGGTATAACTGTGTTTGGTAGAAAGAAAAAACGTATATTTACTTATTCTCATAACCATTCTTGCTTCACTCGAGTGTGCATTCATAGGCTAGACAAAGTAAATGAATACCAGTGTTTTTATAAATAAACCTGATTCTCAAAATTTTAAAGACCTCTTTACATTTTGAATTTCTTGTGCAGAGCACATGTTTTTTGTTATAATATAGAAATGATAATTAATGATAAAATTGCCAAACACGTATTTGGAAACTAACATTTTAGTACAATAGAAATATTGACTTCTAGGTTCCATAGAAAGAACTTGCTTGTTTGGCTTGTTTCTTCGTATTAGTTTTATTTATTTCCTATTCAAATTTAGTTTTCATTGGTTTTTATAGCCACGAGGAATCACGTCTTTGTATCTTTGAAATGTCTTACCTTCTGCATTTTACACTTCTGAAAAATTGAATAATTCCTCTTATGAATAAAATCAGCTTTTTATGGCAAGATGTACGCACATTCGTTAGTCAAGTATATCATGGCCATCAAAAAATCACCACTTAATGTTTTTAAGTGTTTTGTCAATGTCAGAAAAAATTTTGTCTTCAAGTCCAAGATAACTTAATGCAATATCCGTCCAAAAGTGCAAATATATTTACAGTGGGTGCAGTTAAAAAAAAATATTTGCAGTGGGTGCGGTTAAAAATCAGGATACTGCATGTTTACTTGGAGCCAGTCCTCATTGCAGCCTTGAAAGCATCGAGGGTGGGAAAGTCTGCAGGATCTTTCTCCAGAAGGTTCCAGTCCCTTGTGGTGCGGGGGGGAAAATGATGAAAGATACGTCTTGCTACTGCAGAATAGCGTCCAGAAGCGGGATTTGTGACCTCTAGTACTTGTTGACAGAGTGGTTAGGAATTGTGTCCAGTCCATGTCTACCAGGTTGAAGCGTATCCTGTAGAGCATTGAGAGTCGGTCTTGTTGACGTCTGCTCTGGAGACTGTTCCATTCAAGGTCGTTTATCATGGATGTAACACTTGCATGGCGATCGTAGTTGCCTGTGACAAACCGTGCACATCTGCGCTGGACCTGTTCTAGCTTGCCAATGTTCCTCTGGGTGTGTGGGTCCCATGCTGCCGAGGCATATTCGAGGATAGGTCGAATATATAGGTCTTGTAGGTTGCTTCTTTAATACGTCTGCTGCAGCTGTGGAGATTACGACTGATAAAGTTTTCTGTGTTAAGAATAACTTCTGGGTAATGCAATAATTCAAGGAGACGAGAAGTGGGTTGGGAGGTTTACAGAAGAGAATAAACCAAAAACATTTTGATTTAAAATTAACATTCCTAGCATTAATGTTATTGACTTATTGGAGGAAAAAATCCTTTCATTGTTCTTTTGGTATTTGAAAGGTTGAGATACACATCCATTGAATCCACGGTGTTCTTTGTTTTAAAGTTTTCGTTTTTTTGTAAATTTATCACTCGGTTATTTCAATGATGAATATAACACTTTCAAAATTATACCATTGAACACATTCTGCTATTACTAAATGGTAATGAATTTCCTACTGAAGGTCAAAGGTATTTCTGAACTGTATTGATGATAGCCGCATTATCATGATTATCATGCTACATTAGTGATATGTATTTCCTGGCTCCTCCCAGTTTTCTGTTGTTTCAGCCACAATGATTAATCTGTGTCAGTAGATTCGATTAATTAGTGTAGACATCAAGCGTAAATGCGCTTTGATCATGTTGATATGAAAGAAGGATGTTTTTTCATGTTGAGACACATGAAACCTGATGTCTTATTGATATTGAAGGTTATCGATGGAGGAGAAAAATAACATATATATTCTACAGTATTAAACCATGTTTTTATTATGGGCATCTGGATTTATATGGCGGTAACTTTATATCGACAACTTTTGACATACCATTGTCATGTTGATATTCTATTAGATTACCTTGGGTTGTGTCTTGGAAGTTGTCTATCAGTGATTATATGGAACTACAGTATTACGATGAATAGGTTTAGTACTGCATTGCTGAAAGAAAGTTTTAATTGAAGTGAGGATACAGCGATAAGGTGTCACATTGCCAAAAGCATAATCGAATGAGCTCGTAAAGGGATTTCGTTGCTTAACGTCGAAGTAGTTCAGATTAATCAACAAAGGTGGTGTCATCAGGCCCCAGCAAGGTAGTGACGCATATTTTGAATGAAATAATAAGAACATGCTCAAAGTAATTTATCTGCAATTTGATACAGTTGACATGGTTTTTAAGCGTTTACGCTCGATGGATGGAGAATGCATGATGTTGAAAAGTCATCGAGGAAAGCACTTTGGTCTTATTGTATCTTATACGTGCAATGCGATAAAATTATTTATTTCTTTGACACAAACATGACTGAAAACAAGAAGGATCATGACAATATGATATTCAGATTTAATGTAAATGCCCTAAGACATTGACATTACAGTCTAACTTTAACTTAATTATTGAATTGCTACATGAAACTGTCGAACCAGATCATATTGTCATATTTTTTGGGAAAAAAACCAACTTTATATTTAAAATCCCCTTTTCATAAAATGGCAAAACATCATGCTATGAACTAAACTGCAGTAAACTTTGACTAACACTAAAACGTTTGAATCGTGTACTAAAGTGATAATAAAGGGTCAAAAGTGTTTCATGATGTCTTTTGAATACGAGATGTTTGAGACGATGGATTCGATACCTACCATATCTGCTTTTGTGAGTGACCAGGAGCCATATCTTAATGGATTCATACCTGAGTGCGAAATACCGGTAAGGAATGGTGATTATAGCTGTGTTTATCTTTAAGTGAATATTTGTACAAAGAATAGTTTAAAGGGACTGGCGCAGATCCTTTCCGCTGATGGCTTTATATGTATATGTATCGAATAGAGCACATTTATACAGGGTATCTAATAAGCCCCACTACTACATGTACTTTAAATAGGAATAACGCAAAACCTAAAACTCACATCAAAACAAAAAATATAGAAGCTTTGGCATTTGTTTGATACCATTTTTTACCCCATTGATCTTTCCAAGTTATTTTAAATGTACATGACATTAGAACCAATAATTTGCAATACCATACTTTGAATTCCAGGTTCGGGTAAATGAAAATTTTAGTTGCAAGCTGACACACTTCTACGCATTTCTACACACTGAACACATTAAAGCATCATAGAAATCAACTCATGTAGTTTCATGCTTAAATACAAAATTAAAGTTGGTTCGTAATGCCTATTTAGGAATTGTGGGGTAAGTGTAAACGTAGGTGTGTTTAGATTGCATTTTCCCTGAGTACACTATGTAGATTATTGCACTAAACATGTTTCGCTTATAAATACCCAGTAAAGGTAGATGTAACATTGTATTTTGCTTTTTAGACAAATTGACCAAGCTTTAGTTTTCCAAATATGTATTTGGTTTTGTAATGCGATAATTAGTTTTTTAGTTATTTTAATTTAAAGTAGCAGTGGTACTTTTTGTAACGTAACCTACCAGTAAGTAATTTTTGCTGAATGTGTGAAATACTGAAGGAATTATTATTACCAACGATAATTTCTATACCTTGGCGTGTCAAAATGAGAAATGTCTTTTTTCCACACCTGATGGAAAAACAACCTGATTCAATTGTCTCTCTTTCAAATTGGTCTTAGCAGCTTTAATTGATCTTTCAACAGGTAAGAATATTTTGTATTGAGGATTTACAATTTGAGGTATTAAATACAGGATAAATTGTCAGGTGCCACGAAGAATGAAAAATTATAAAAATATTCATATTATTTAAAAAAAAATAATTAAATGTCTCTTTTTCTTGACTTCAATTCATTTCAGTATTAAACAACTTTTTTCCAATTTTTCAATTCAGTGTATCGACCGGACATCAAATTCAAAATTTATAACAAAATAGATGAAGATGAATCATTGTTGTAAAACATACACTCCGTATTGTTTTACACAAGTGTTTCTAAAATTGATTTGGACATTATTCAAATGAGGTTTTTTTTTTATTTCGCGTTAAATTGAGTTAGCAGAATATTGAAAATGACACTAGCGTGTAAAATTCTGTTTTTCTGTTGCATTAATGATTACATTAATTCCCTTGGACAGCGATTGCTTTCTCAGTTATATGTATGTACACAAAGCTGTTTTAAATTAATGATTATTTTTTCAATCATGCGAGTTTAATATTTTTTAAAGTAGTCTTATTTGATGTTACCTTTATAACAATTCTTTTCGACCATCGCTTGTCATTAACAATATGAATATGTGTCAAAATAAGTAACTACACGAAGTTTTTTTCGTATAGAGCGTTAGCTCTCAAAAAGAAATGTCGAATGCATTAATCTGTGTATATCAATATATATTTATCATATCAAATTAATTTCCTCAAATGACTTGGCAGCAACGTTTACATTCGAACAAATATCAAACGAACAAGTGTCTTATTATTTCCGGGGAAATTTAATAAAACAATCAATTAGGTTTTATCTGGGGCTTTTGATGTAGGTCAAGTTTACACTACTTAATCAACTAGGCTCTAATGGTAAAACACAATGACATGTTAATAATTGATATTGTAGGGAGTAATAAATATATAAGTAGTCACTAGCATAAATATTTTACATACTAGTATTGAAGCATGAAGTACATTACAGAGATAATCATTTTTAATCTTGTATTATGCTCGTAAGTCTTCTGTTCCTCGAAAATATTATGACGGATGTACATGTATTTCATCTTCACTGCAATATCTTACACATTTATGCGACGTATATGAAACACTATGCCGTACAAGAGTCTAGAAATTATACATTAACTTTGAAAAATGACGATGAGGACAGTTTCAAAATGGTTAACATTTTCTCGACTCCTGGTCAAAAAGCTCAACATTTTTTTGGTTTAGATCATCCGATTTTGTTCAAATCTTACCAGTTTATTGTCAAGATAAGTATCATGGGATTAAAAATGACTTTTAGCATTATGCTAGTAACAGCAAAATGTTGTGTAAATATTTTTGTTTCCATAGAATATTTCATGTTACTGTTGCTATTGATAGCATTGGAAGTCTGATCGGGATTACGAATAAAAGCGTTAAGAATTTTGAAGAAAATGTTGATTCATTTTTGATGATTTCTCTGTAATCGAAATCGATAGACAAGGCTTCGACGACGACAAGTTGTCACAGTATGATCGACCTTAAAGTTTACATTGGTAATCCCCCAAATTGCATAAGTTATATTTTTCATTAAACAAATTAGACTAATTAAACAAACCATTTAATGTAAGGGGGTAAGTTGCTACTAATTACTAAACCCAAGACTAACCTCGGTTATTACTATGTTAGTTTAACATCAAGCCAGATTTAATTCATAGTTCATGAATGCGTCAATCTCAAACAAAAAGAAAAAGTCAGCAGTTTATGTAAACTAGTTAAACACTGACGATGACTAGTTCCCTAGTCCCGTTCTGTCGAGGCGAAATCCTTTTATAAACCTGTACGTCTAAAAACACATTTCCAACTTGCCTTTTTATGACCGCAGTGATTTGTATTCTGAAATCCTACAAAAATAACTGTCAATTAATCAAGATATGCTTTTTAAGGTTTAAGTGAACAATGTGTAATACTGTCCGTTATCCCATTTTAGCTAAGGGTTTTAGCGAGAATTTGAATAAAAAAACCGTCCTTGTTACAATGTTGCGGATGTGGGAAAACTGTTGATACATAATTCCCCCTCCCCTTCAAAAAGCCTTCTAGTATTCCAAATGTATTTGAAACTTTCTGTTATTGCAACGTTGATTTGTTTTTCGACATTTGATACTCTCTGAAAAGTTTATATAGGTTATGATTTTGTAGGTTTGATGTTTATCACCATACATTTTGATCACATATACGATAACAGTTTTCGTTTTACAGTTCTTTCAACGTGCACCTTACCAAAATATATGGAAACAATGTTTGTTGATTTTACAGGAGGAGACAATATGAAATACGTTTTGAAAGGTACACTAACTTGTTGAATTTCGGATATGAAATGTGATCATAGATTTAGAGAGGAGGTTACGGACTCACGGTCGCCATTTTAATTCCTGGATGGAGACAAAATTGGGGGAATTTGGAATTTGGTTTGTCCCGGAGTTGTGTCGTAACCTGTCGGAATTGTAGGCCGTCCAAACCTTTCCCATTTTGTTTTGGCGCATTTTTACGTTAATACGCGCACATTAGAGTAAAGGGGCAATATTGGAGCAAACTACACAAGAGCTCGGAATGTACATCGATGTACATTCCTGGAGTAGAGATTGTGTCTACACGATGACGCGTCACCCATATGTGGATTCACGCTGCGTATTCAACTACGCGTATGTGTTTACGCCTACGCGTTATACCTACGCGTACTAACAAATCACATGTTAACTAGCACGAACACGCAATGTGTAAGGAGTACGTATTTTGTTGAATGTACATGGATGTACATCCCAGGAATCTACATGGATGTACATTCCGAGCTCTCGTGTAGTTTGCCCCATTATTGCAATAACCCCCTGCTCTGATTGAATAACCTTGAAATTGATTAAATTGTACATATAAATATGTAGAAACCTAATGGAGATGACAATTTGAATGGATTAAAACACTATAAAACAATATAATGAGATTAAGCTGCGACAATACGGTTTGAAATATTGAGATATCAAAACGATATTTGATCCTAGAATTAAGAGTCAAACACCCAGTGTTCACTACTTTTTAATTTATATATTTTTTTATTATTTGATAGAAATTAGTTTTTAGCATAATCTATTTTGTCTATTTTGCGAAGTTAACGAAACAGCTTGCAAGCAAATAAGTCTTTCCTTAAACAAATAAAAATAGAAACAGCAATATTAATGTACATATAAATTAAACTCTGTTAATCATGTAAATGTTGTCATTTTTTGTTCAAAAATCACATTTATAATAATAATGATTTGGATTTCTAATGCGCACAAATCCACCAAAACATGAGCTCAAGGCGCAGACAATCTTTATCTATATAAAAAATAAGGACATATTTGACAACAGATTTTTAGCATTATGGAACAAAAAAATGAAATAAAAGATTTAATGTCGTTATATAAACTAGAATCACTTATACAAAGATTTTAACGTGACATTTTTGTATGTATCTCACAAAAGTGGAATTCAGATTTATACAATCTTCATTTTGACCTCTGCTCGTTATGTGGAGTCATCAAGTGAGAGATTTTGATGTGCACTTTGTACACGACTAAACTTAATGCTAATTGCGAAGGTAATGCATCTTTAAGTCTGCACTCCAATTTTACAATTCTTTGATTGAGCGCTTAGCTTACCAAAGACGACACTTTAAGAGAGGGTCAATTTTTGTTTCTATTCTTCAAAAGCATCGACTTAACGTACTTCGTTTGTAAAAGTTTCCAAGTGCAATTAACCCAGTATCAATTCGTAAAAAAATTTATAAAGTGACATTTTGAGGTTTAATGGGTGATACAAAGGGTCTTCTAATCGGCCTGCAACGAATCATTTAGATAATTTCGGTAAATGCACTAAAGGTCATTTGCATTTGAGATACTGACGAATCTTGACTCTGTGTAATGGGATGGCGATTGTACTAACTGTCAACTAATGGCTTGCGTTGCATAAAAATAATCCTTCAGAAATGTACACTCATTTTTTACTTTGGTTATAGTTTCTAAAATTACTTGGTACTCGCTGAATCTAGCTAAAAACGGACCTGTGTTTTAAAAAAAAGCACAATATGGACAATTTCAAGTAAATTGTTTAAAAAAAGTAAACTAACAAAATGCTCTTAGACGAAAGATTACCTTTATAAACAACGTCATGTCAAATTTTTAGTAATAAAAATCATGTCAGTAAATTACATAATAAATGATCGGTAGCTATTTATCGTAAGTATTTATGCTATGTGGATAACCAGTACCGGATTTCTAAATGGGCCTGTTGGGCCCGGGCCCTGAGGTCCAGGGGGCCCTTGGCCAAGACCCAAAAAAAAAGAAAAAAAGAAGAAGATGGAAAAAAAGAGGGGGAAAAGGGAAATGAAATTAAAATATTCAGTAGGATTTTTTAACGACCCAAGACACCAAACATGTTGTGATAGAAAACGAATACATATTTTTGGAAGTTCTTCATAAACGCTTGCAAAGAGGAAGGAGAGCAGTGGAATTTTTCAAATCCAAAAACAACAACAAAACAATTCTTGTCAATAGATGTGTTATATAGGGCCTAATAACAAAACTATTTTAACATATTATTTTTAGGCTATTTAAATTACCTTTCTGACTGGCTTAATAGGGCCCTCACACTATTTCCATCAAGTTAAGGCCTTGCAAAAAATATTTAAAATCATCCAGACCCCACATTAAGCTTAAGTATTAAGGTGTTTTAGAATTCCGTTAGTGCACAAGGGGGTCCATACCCTGGAATTTGATTGCTTTAAAAACAATGTTCTCCACATTATTTATCTTTAAAACTATAAACAGTGATACACCAATTCAATACAATTCATACGAAACCCAAAAAAATCAAAATCCGTCATTCCGTTTCAAAATGGCAGCCAGATATCTTATTAGTGTCTAATTTTCATTTTTTATGAAAAATTTCCCGCCCAAAATTGGAAATCTGCTTTGGCTCATAATAGCAGATTATGAATAAAACTACATTGCTGAAATAAAAATTTAATGATAATTATTGGCCTGAGCTGCTCCTTTAAAAGATTTATAC
Source organism: Ophiothrix spiculata (assembly GCA_000969725.1). Taxonomy (NCBI): domain Eukaryota; kingdom Metazoa; phylum Echinodermata; class Ophiuroidea; order Amphilepidida; family Ophiotrichidae; genus Ophiothrix; species Ophiothrix spiculata. Next base: position 17,518 of record JXSR01S048725.1, read on the forward strand.
CAAATGACACCATTTTAATTTTGATCCCTTTTTATATGCATCATACCAAAATGACGGGAGCAAATTGACCTCTTTAAATGCACCATACCTGAAAGGCTATCCAGATAGCCTAGAAACATCCCTCAAATAGGCGACTGAAGACCCTCACCCCTAGCTTAAATGCAGCACGCCGTAAGGCTCACTAGAGTCGAATAATTGCAATTTTACTCAAGGGGGCCCTGAATTTTAACCTGGCCCAGGGCCCTGGCAAAGCTAAATCCGGCACTGTGGATAACATAAGGCTTGGATGGGGCCACAAGTGGCGTTAACTAAACACTAGTGTACTAAACACTATAGAAAATTTTGTAATCTAACTCTCATCAACTAACGCAACCATTCAAAGAATACATTTATAGAAGTTTAATTTTGTACTTGGCAAAAACAAAAAATGCCCCGATTGTTTAATTCATGAAACATCGTTTCTATTTAAATGTGCTTGTAAATAGCTTTAAATATTAAACACATTTGCATATTAACGTCTAAACACTATTGTGGAAATAACGCATTATTTAATGCGTATTGAGAAGATACATCATTAGAAATATGAATAATTTCCTCTGTTTCTTTTAAAACCTATGAATCGTTACTTTGCATTTTCTGCAATATTCAGGTCATCATTTTAATGAAAGTGCACCGACACTTAAAAAGATTACTTCCAGCTGATATCATAATTTTATTGTTTTATAATTTTGTTTTCCTTTAAAATATAGTCAAATATTCTCAGTTTTTTCTTTATGAAACGGTTTTATGTGATAAATATACATGAATATATATGTAGCATTTCGAATATTGCTTATAAATATTATTAAACTTGGCTCTCTGGTAATTGCAAGAACGAGTTAAACTAACCGCATGTTCAAACATTTCTTATGAAGAAAACTTACTTACTCAAAGAGAGTACACTGCCGCTCTAAAGTATTTCCGCACAAAACAAAGGCGTATATCAAATTTTCATCATTTTTTGACAGAATCAATATTATATAACTATCGAAATATATACTCCGGAATTGCATTCATTGCATTTAAAAAATATAGCATGTAATGCATATTACTACTTCTGTCTGAACAAAACAAATTGAGTTTATTTACACTTTTGCGCAGTTGTTATAAAAATTACAACCTGAAAATATTCTACCCTGTTACAAGGTAATAATGAGGTTATGATAAATTGATTAGTTACATTGTAATGAGATTTGTACTTGTGGTGTTTTTGTATATGGTCCATGAAATCAGCCATTTGTATAGCAATGTAAGATCAAATATTAAAGGAAACATTGATTTATTCATATCGAATAGATAAGTTACCTATACTAGTATAAATCTTTCTGATTCTAGGTCGTTTAATATAAAAAAAGGTTTTCTTGTACGTTTTTAATTATTGTGCAGAAATACTTTAGAGCGCGAGTGTATGTCGATATATCATAAATATTTGAATTTAATTTTCCTTGAATTAGCAGATCACGCGTGTTTTTTTAATTATATATGTTGCTCATTGCCATTTACTGACACTAAAATGACTAACAAAACTCATCACAAAGCTTTAAAAGCACTTATATAATTGATATTTATTAATCATGAAAACATAAATATATTAATGCTTTTAAAACCTAAAAGCAGTAACAGAAAACACATTTGACATTTATTGAAATAATTCAAGACATTTAACACTTATTCGGTGTCTTATTTGTTTATCTACTTATACATGTATAATTATGTAAATGTACCAGCATTTTGTCAAATTTTGAATTAAAATTCACAGTTGTCAGTATGTATTATAATAGATATGCGTTCAGTTAGGACGTTGAATTCTTAAGAATGGCTTGTCGTTGTTTCTATTAAATGACATAGTGCTTTTTTTGATGTCGGTAACTCAAAATGTAGTAATTTGATCCAAAAGCAGAACTAGAATCTATATAGCTTGTAGTGTGCGTGTAAAATTCGACCAAAATACTTTAATGACAAAGATTCTACATTAGACATTCTACATTTGGCAGTGTGTTACAGTAAGAGATTAACAATCAAGATGAAAAAAAAATCAATTTGTGGCAGCATTTGGATTGACAGCTGGTCAAAAGTCAGTTAAACATTGCTTTTTCGTTAACAATCAGTCTGCTGTTCTATTGCGAGCTTTAATCCATCAAGTATAAACTAGCAACTAAGGAGATACTTGAATGTAGTTGTGGACATCATTTCTTGTTTATAAAAGAAGAACAATAAAAGATACAGGTGTGTTTCACTTTTGTATCTGACAATACAATTAAACAAAAAGTAATCGCACAGCGTTATCTATGAAGAATAATTTAAAAAAACACATTTGTATACAATTTTGAAAATTTGAATTATCGACCTTTTATACAAGAAAGGAAATATTTCCCTAATACATCTTGCAATGCTACCAACGACAACAATTTCAATATTTGCTCTAGAACGAATTAATTTAGAAAATACCATACTCATATGATTGATAGATCTACCTATTGAAGCTGTTTAAAGGCTTCAGTGTATCTAATTAGCATATAACTAAGTAATTATTTTTAGACCTGTCTTGTTTTTTCTGCGAATAATTTGAATTATTGATAACATTCATTATGATGATGTGCTATTCCGGACATTAAAAGCATCATTCAAAGAGGGCATTCGTTGTTTTGTTTAAAGAAGGTAATTTTTAGGTTTAATTCGTTCAAGCCTTCCTTATATCTAAAAAGATATTCAATATTCCCTCTGAAGTTATGGGGCTTAAAAGCGCCAATTTGACAAAATTGCAGAGGTTCTTCACGAACTGACCCTGAAAATGGGCTAAATAAAGCATTTTTCTGACACATTTTCAAAAACCTGTTGCGCCAATTTTCAGGGCTCCAGCGCCAATGACGCACCATACTGCCTTGGCAGGAACACTGGTATTCATAATTTTGTTTCAAAAAATAAAGGAATTTTTAGTTTCTTTCTTTTAAATTTTTTTCATATCTATTTATTTCCATCATGATAACAACATCAAAACACACTAAAAGAACACAAAGATGGAGGAGATGCAACTAAAAGCAAAAATACCTGTGCAATGTGAGAAAATGATTCTGAGAGCATGGACATTTTAGAGGAAGTTGTAGACCTTTACCTTCCTTACCTGTAGAGATTACTGACTTGACAAGAACATGTTTTTTCTCATTTGATTTCAAAAAATCATTGTACCTTACCCTAGGTTCAAGAAAGTATATGTATATTATTTAGAATTTCACTGACAAAACTAGATTATTGTGTTTATTTTGCTCTTTTTATTTGATTATGTTTTTTGAAATATTTTAAACTCAACCACTGGCTTATGTTGATATAGTTAAAATTGGTGACATAATTGAGCTATGCAAAGAACACATTGAGTGAAGGTGAAGGTATTTTCTAAAGTGCATTGATCATACTTGCTATCATGCTAAGTAAGAGATATGTATTTATACGCTTCTCATAGTTCTTGTTTTTTCAGGCACTATGATTAGTATGTTTCTTTCTATTAAATCAATTAGTGTAGCCATCAAGCGTAAATGCGCTTTGATCATGTTGATTTAAAACAAGACTAGCTCAATATTGTTAGCATCATTACCAAGATATATAAAACCTGAAACCTTATTAATATGAATGGATGTGTACATGCATAAAAAGATATCAAAGATAACATGCTTGAATACTAATGTTTTGCGTTGTTAAAAGTTTCTCTGCTATGGATAACATGACGGATATAAGGATACTTTCTATGGGCAATCATCATTACATCATGATCAAAGAGGTATTCTATAATATGGCAACATTGAATTTGTTGGATGGATACTGTAATATTGCTAGAAAGCTTGAAGTGAACGGATGTAACGACAAGGTGCCAATGTCAAAAGCATGATCGAGTGAACAAATACCCCAAAACACCCCTGTATCGCATATATGCCATAAGTCGAAGTTGTTTTTCAACTATATAGTAAGATCCTAACAGTATAGCGCCATC
>JXSR01S048735.1:58870-69277 GCA_000969725.1 Ophiothrix spiculata
CTGGTCGCAGCTTGTTTGTAAGGCGTTTGCGACCAGTCGTAAGGGTATTTTTTAATCTGTTTTAAAAACAAAACTCATTTTCGTCAAGGGGAAATACATCTATTAACATTGCCCAGAAAAGAAATTTCATAAAAATTAACATTTGTTAGATATTTGTTAAAAAATATACCTATTCTTGCGAGCGCCGTGCGAGCGTCGTACGAGCCTCATTCTTAAAGGAGTTGTACGAGTCTTTTGATCGTACGATCATTGTGACCGTAGCTTAAGCGGGTGTTTTGAAAATAGTTAGCTACGTGTTTGAATACAAATGCATGATATTTTCTTTTTCCATCAGCAGATTCATCAAAATAAAATGAATTATCCCAAGGTTATTTGGACTTATTATTATTATGCGTTAGATATACAGTATAGTACTTCTATTCGTCTTCCTTACAACATATCATGAACCTGAGGTGCGAAATGATTCTGTTTCACAGGATAATTTGTTTAGCACGTACAAGTGTTAGTAACACAAATACTGGAATTCGATAGATCAACATGGCTGAAATAATATTAACAGGGTATAAGAAATTACAGATTAAAACTTTATCGTAGTAGTGAAATATAAGGCAGGTTATATTACAGATTCTTCTTGTTTGCTACAGACACTGTTTTATAAACGTTCTACTTCACTTACAAACGCAAAAGATATTGTTCCGGACCAATAAGATAACATTATGATTTGTCAATGCTAAATTACTATCAAATCTTTGAATTATTTTTGTGATTCAAGTATTTTACTTTTTGTCACTCAATGTAAGAAAAATGTCTAAATTGTTAATTCTTTCGTTTTACTCATAGAAACCATGTTTTGGTGTGATTGATCATATTATATAGCCTTTAAAGTACCTGCTTTAAAGCATTGTTTATGGATTGTTTTCAGAAACTTAACAAATGTTAATCCACAGGAATATTAAGTAGTTGAACAGATTGAAGGTAACACTCATACCGTATAAGAGCCCCACTAAAATTATTGGTTCTTGCAACTTGGAATATTTTGTACTACCATATACCATGATATCTCATTCGTCTGCGGCGACTTTTAAATAGTTAAACAGTCTTGGATCAAAGCACCGGTTATTGATTCCCTCAGAGGCATACAGATCTGATATCTAATAAATATAATTGCGCCCAGGGGAAGAATGTGTTTACTCGCGTTACACGACTTGAACAACTAAGGGGCGGCTTCAAAACTCAACTGCCGGTTATCTGCCTGTTTGGGCGTTTCTGGGCGGTTGGCTATTGTTTATTCCGGTCGAGTTTTGAAGCGACCCCTAGTATACTTTCAATTTAGTCTTTTCAGAAAACAAGATTTTTGTTCCAGATCATTTCATTGGCAAAGGCTGGTTAGATTTGGCAAATTACCAGATATTCAATTCATCTAAACTATTGACAATGTTTGACAACATGAGCAGGTTGTCACTATTTGCATATGACGATCGCCCTGCATCTATTGAAATAATCAAAGTAAAATGTAAATCAAAATTTCAAATATAATTCTATAACAGATATTGACTCCCGACACAATCACCTGTGCTGTTTTGCTCCTTGTTTTGACAATAAAAGGCGAGGCAAAGCACATGAAAAAGAACTAAGACTGTATTTTGCCACTAGACTTGCTCTGTATTTTGCCACTAGACTTGCTCTTGAGTGACTCACGGATTTCCCTGGGTTAAATTGGGTTTTCATGAAATGTGGGACAGTATGCTTAATGGAACACGAAATCAGAAATTTACATGATTGCAAATTGTATACCCACGCAAATAAAAGATTAATGAAAGAAATATTGATCTAATTTTTTGCAAACAGACATTCTCATTAAGAGCACACACCACCAATAAATCGCCTATTCATTCCTATGCAAAACAGCCTCCAGATCATGGCGGATATCTTGGCTATAAAGCGACTGGTTACTTCAACTCTTGGATTTATTTTGAGATCATAGTCTAGAAGAGCCCACAAAGTGAAAAAATATATAGGGTAACCTTGATAATTTTTTGCTAGGTCGCCTCGAAAATAGGACATGCTCAAAATTTCATTTTCTCTAAATCGCTAAAAAATTCTCTAGACACTGAAAATCTGCCCTCAAATTTTACAAAAACAGCAAAATTATAGAGTTCTTCAACCAGTCTGACTACATTTGACCCACAGAACATGATTCACAAGAAATTTGATCAAAAAACCTAGTTCCCGCCATTTTTGAAGCTTTTAATTTAGAGAGGGCAACCAAACACTTGCTTTCGCATAGCTCTGTACGGGCCAAAAGCCTTTATTTAGTGATGTGTGTCCTTAAAGACAGTTAACATAAAATTAATACTCAAAAGAAAAAAAAACAGAAGTCTTAGAGATTTATGCAAGGCATACTACTTCTTCTACATAGGTTTTTGTTGTGTTTCTTTTCCCACACAATCTTTTATTTTTGACTTGTCGAGAATAATATAATTTCAGGCAATATCAATCTTTGTTCTGCAATCAAATCACCTTCTGCTCGACCTGATTTTCCATGGATCTGAATCATTGGCATTTATCTAGGATGAAATCTGATATCCGGTTGAATCCTGCATCCTTCCGGTTGGTTATCATTGCTGGACCAATGTAAAACAATCTGACAGTAACACCATAAACTGACCTGGGGACTAAAATCGATCTTTTTGGGGCAATATTGTCAAGAAACTACAGGATGAGCAAACGGAAAGGTTTGTCAACTTAGAAATTCAGTATTCAAAGATGGAGTATATACACGTGCAGGCGGCACAACACAAAACAGCTCCCCATTGACTAACTGTACAAAAGGGCGTCCAAAAACACCCTAGAACTAATTAATAAAGCAACTGGTTTCTTCAACACTGGCTTTTCTTAATTGATTATGATCTCTTTTAACAAAAAAATGATGAAAAATACATACCATCAAGGCAATTTTTTCGAGATACCGTGCAGATAATACCGCCCCGTCACTGAGAGTCACGTTTCGTATTTCCCAAATCTCGTGCATTTTTTGGGAATAGACTTAGAAGTTTACCAAAGTACTCTGGAGATCAAATATGGCATCAGAAAAACTTTAAATAAACCTAAATCCATGATTAGATCAACAAATACACCAAACAAATTGCCCTTCTACACTTTTTAAGGTCCTCATTTTGCCGATTTTAGAAACACCGGATAGCGGCGCCAGTTTATTTAGTGTAGTGGACCCTGCATGGCAAAAAATCAAGTTTGTGAACAAAATCATGCATATCGAAAACATTGTTCTTAAGATATATTAATTAATTGTTTAGAAATTAAGACCAAAATCTGCCATCAAGAGACACTTTTGGTTCATTTTTTTCGTAATTTTTACATCTCTAAAATCACAAGTACTTACACAAACAGTGACTATTAATCACATAAATAAGACACCTCTTTTTGATTTATCCTATAATACTTGCGTAAATATCTTATTTTCAATTCAGCATGCGTATATAGAGGTAGAGAGAATGGACTTTACATAATGTTTTTTTTTCATGATGTATCAAAATACCAAACTTTTAAAAAATATCTAAATTATGAAAGTTAGCTAGTTATTTATGTAAATTTAAATAATACAAATTACTTAGGGTTTCTTGAATACATTTTATTTTGAATTTCTTTACTCATCATTGTTGATATTGTCGGTGATAAAATCACGCTTTGCTCAAAAAGCAGTAAACGTGTACGTAAACTTGTAGGATATGCAGTCAACAAGGTGCAGTTTAGTACTAACTTACTAATAACTTGTAAAAAAATCACTAAAACTGATCAATTTTATATACCCTGAAACAACATAAAAAGTAGCTTTGAGATAACAAAAAAATATTTCGTCCTGGATATCATACCTACCGGTAGATACCAGTGTAAATAAGAGTACCTGGAATGACCTTTAAGAAGCCTTGAGTGGCGTGTAGATAATATGACAAATGTCAACAACTTTTACATTTTAAAAGTAATGTTTTTTGTTTTATAGATATCTAATATCAATTAACCAGGTTGTTTTACCCAAGAAGTCATCATTAAACCCTACTTCTATGAAGGGGGGGGGGGTTGTATCAACCCCCCCCCCCTACCGATTTACCAGCCATCATCCTTTCCGCTTATTCAAGCGAAAAAAAATTCGACCTTACCACCTTCAGGTGGATACAGTGTCCGTTCAAAGTTCGGAGGTCAGACGGGGAGGTAGGGGGGGGGGGGGGGGGGGGGTTGGGGTAACTCCCGTGTTTCTAAAACTGTACTTTTTAGTCTTTATATAGCAGATATCCATTTTGAACTTGGTATTTAGGTTAAACTAGTAATGGTCTACGATATTTAGGAAAAACCGCATGAAAATTGAATATTCCTACGATTTTTTAGACAATTTTAATTTATGCCTATATTTTCCATACAAATGCCGATTTTTCAAATTTTGGTAATTATGATGTAACCATGACGTCATACATTTACGGATGACCTTGATTTTGTATAAAAAGTAATACGAAATTTGTTTCAGCTGTTAGTTTGTAATTTATTATAGAAATTACAATAAAAAAGGAAAAGAAAGTTGGTCAATTGTCGAAAATCAGGAACAAATTCATAATTTATGCTAATGTATGCATATAACCCTTTTCTATGTCAAGAAAAATTGGTCTTATTGGATACACTGATGTCTCCTTTAGGTTGAAAAATGTCCAGAATATATAAATCAAGTGAGATGTGGTCAAAAAAGTGTGATATGGCAAAGAACCAAATTGTATGCATATTTAATGTTAATAAGGCTGTATTTTCATTAATGTTCATCTACATTTTCCCACAGTTTATGTCAGAGAACGCCTTGATACAAAAAACCCTATATGTACCGACATTTTCACTTTTTCGATTTCTAGAGGGATTTTAGATTTTATCTGGTGCAGTAGATCTATTTACCTTGACCTTATAATAATAACCAACAGGAATCATTCAGGATTCAACCGGATATCAGATTTCATCTTACATAAATAGAGGCATGGAAAATCAGGCCAAGTGAAAGGTAATTTGATAACAGAAGAAAGATGCAATAGGCAGTTTTTTATATACGGTAGTAAACATTTGGTTGAAATATTTTGTTCTTGTGTACTTTATAGAAATAAAATAAAGAGATTTTTAGTAATAATCCAATACGACTTGATACGACTGACAATAATGTTACATTTTCTTTAAACTTTTATCCACATATTTTCTGAAGGATTAAAATGTGTTACTAAAACGAAAACGGTCGATTAAGTGCTCGACAGTATCTTTTAAAAACAGAAATAAGTAAACATGGTAAAAATGGTTATTCTTTATACACTGAGTAACAAAAACATTGAGGTCACTAATTCACTTCGATTAGGCGACGAAACAAATCCTGTGTTACGTGATATTTGACATTTTTTTATTTTATTATTATTTATCTCTCATTCATTCCTTCAGCAAATTAATCAAAATAAAGTGACTTATCTCAAGAGAAATTGAATTAAGACAAATTCTGATTAGATCAACCTCATGTTTATTTAAACACTGATTGTCGTCATACTTTTTGAACAACGCACTGGTATGAGCAATGAGCAGTAAGATGATGTTGTTCCACAGATTAATTTGTTAAGCAGCACAAAACTGTGATTGCAATCATATGATACAGCGCCCGGAATTAGATGCATCACCTTGATTGTGAAATATAAACAAAGAAACGACAAATTGCACTCTCATCGGTTTGCACCAATTTCTTTTTCTTTTGCGTTTGAGAGACGTCATTTAACATTTCTTCAAAAAAGAGAATATATTTCAAACTTCCTTGAGTCTCACTTCTACGATTACTTCATAAAAAGTTTGAAATCACAAATGGCGTGCATTAACGTAGACGCCATTTACTTAGAAAACATCTCATCTTGAGTTAAATTATTAGTAATCGAATGTTCAATTATTTCTGTTTTTAAAAGAAACTGTCAAGCACTTAATTGACCGTTTTCGGTTAAGTAACAAATGTTAATCCATGGGGAAATATAAAGGTAAAAATATAAAGGTAAAAGTTTTTTTAAGAAATTGTAAAATTATTATCAGAACGTTCGTAGCCAGTCGTATGAAGCATCTTGACAATAACTTACAATCTTTATTTTTTTACTTCTATACATAGTACACAAGAGCAGAACTTCCCACTGCATCTTTATTCTGTAATCAAATTATCTTCCATTTGGCCTGATTTTCCATGGATCTTAATCATTGGTATTTATGTAAGATGAAATCTGATATCCGGTTGAATCCTGAATCATTCCTGTTGTTTATTATCATAAGGTCAACATTATCAACAAACCAAAGCCTGTAACACTCATGCACACAGAGTAGGGTTAGTTCAAATAATATTAAAATGTTTACGTGATAAAAGATTTTAATCATTTATGCTGTACATTATAATTCTAATGTGTCAAATGTTACATTCCATTTATTTCAATAAAGCTATCGGAACACAAAAGCCGATCAGATTATTCACGCGTTTAACTATCATCATCTCTTCTCTTATGATAACAATATTATGTTTCTCTTTCATCATTGTTTTTCTCAAGACATCACTTTATTTGAAAACAAATCCCACGTTTGCCTGCTATATTGAAACAAAACCAATTCAGTTCTTTTTGCTTAACACATTTTAGAATCTTCTGATCAGTGCAAAGATTGATTTCTTATTTGAGTTCAGTTTCAAGATGGTTTGTTATTATCTAAAGACACTGTCACACATCACCGTATAATGCCAAACGTACGCCTTAAGTACTTAATCCCACTGTACATGTACATTGATGTTCGTCATGTGTTCAATACGTTATTCATAACGTTTGTCTGTTACGTATATATTCAATTCGTTAACCGTTGGTGGTCCGTTTGGCACACGTTGAATATGTGAAGTTTTGCGCGTTATTCATACGTTTGGGTGCTGTACGGTGATGTATGACAGATATAAATAAAATAAATAAAATATACTATATTTGCTCAATCATTTGTGACCTTTAAAGCACAGGATAAGAACATTTAACATTCAATAATGATAATATTTCTCTTGGAGACGTTTATGTTGCGTAGGTGTTTCACTCTTGATACAACATCGGAGTTGATTCCAATTCAAACATAAACGATATTATCAAGGATATTATGGTAACCCTTGATTGGGTAGTTGGTGCCTTTTGGGTTGGTCCCTTCGTACCTATTATGCAATTATTTCTCTATTTATTATTTTTTTGTTATCATCCACCTTATTGAACAATTATAAAGCCTGTCCATAATTTGTATCATTATTTGGTTAAAATCAATAGTAATTATATTTCCCCCTTAAAATACTTACAGACGAAATAAGACAAAATGTTATCTAGTTATCTTTTTAACTTTTATTTACCACCGAAAGTATCGTGTTTCGTATATATTTTGTTTTTAATGTTTTGACACTTCTGACGAGATTCTTAACAACAAAGAGGGGAGATTCTTTACGACAATCGTAGTTTGCCAATCGTAAACACGTAACTCGACCTTTGACCTTAACTTAGGTCAAAGGTCATCTTTCCAGTTGAAATTGTTGCTATTTGTACATGAGTTTTAAAATGTTATATTGTTATTATTGTTGGTATGTCAGTGATTATTCATTTGGGAAGAATATGGCACTCTATTACAATTTTCTTGAATTTAAAATTGTGTATGTGTGTTTACTTGATTGGCAATAATGTAGGTTTCTAAAAAAGAGGGTTACTTTAAGGGTAGCCTTTGTTAAAGGCTAGATTTTTAATGGCCACAAACATCGAGCTAGGTCGGTGTCTGTACATCGAGCGCCGAAGGCGCGAGACTAGGCCGGAGGCGAAAGGCGAGCGAAGCGAGCCTTTCGCCGGAGGCCGAGATTTCGTGAGCGAGCGAAGCGAGCGAGCGAAATCTACTGATTGTGGGTGGTGTGCATGCTAGTTTTCAGTGAGTGGATGGTGTGTTTCTTTTAACCTGGGCTGTAGCACAGACTACTTTAAGGGAGACGTCGTGGTTCATATATCTGCACTAGTCTATTTCTTCAATTAATCTTCAACATATCAATAAATGAATGGGTGTCTATGTATTATATCTGTGATGTAAAACCGTTAAATCGTATATGTTACAACCAGATACCCTAACTTTAATTTTGTCCAGTGCAGATAACGTTATAACGGCAAGCTGTTGTTTATTAGTTTACGTGTCTCCCCTTAAACAAAGTTAACTTACCGTATTGTAGAAGAATACGGTATTCAAGCTGTCAACCGATACCGAACACTCAATTTTCACTTTTGGACCAGTGGATGTACCTTTCGACGTGACAAATTAAGACGTATGCTGAAATTACCTAATTTGTGCAATGATCGTTTACAATTTATACTCTGGTATCTTAGTCACAATTGAAGTTGTTTCTAATGCTTTGTTTTAGGCAGCAATTAGCCCACATGCCAACGAATTGGGAATAAGACCATGGCACTTCTGACAAGCTTTTAGTGTTACAATAAACATTGGCTATGACTTAGCATGACCCAAGATAAACGTTACACCAAGCAATATCAACACCGGAATTTACCTGAATACAAAAAACTACTCATACTCGTTCATTATCAACACTCGAAACAGTCCCTCCCTCCTTTTGCATTTACAAAAAGAGATATAAGACTTTAACCAGATTTCAATTTTGACCTGATATCAAAACAACAACCCTCATTCATATATTGTATATTGTAATTACATTGTCGATTAATCGAACTTCTTTTTATAACCTTGAAAATCTTGTCATACCTCTTCCCAGACCAACCAGTGTTCATATAACAGTGACATACGCATTCAATGACAAGATTTAGCTAACACTTGTATAACGATTTTTTCAAGTAAATGGATCTCTTTCTTGTTACTGAAACATTGATTTTGTTTCAAATAACAGAGCAGTTAATGCTTCGAATGCCTCAAAAGATAGTGCGATTCCCGGGTAATTTTGTGTCAAACGCAAATCTTTAGTGCCGTAGGAAATCTCATAATTCTAAATCACAAATCGACGATATTAAAGTTACTATTCCAAATTGAACCCTTAAAATGGTGCTTTAAATTGAAGAAATAAAAGGGTTCCTTCTGGACTTTTTGAAGGTCCCACATTACCTTCACAGAAATTAGTTCCTTGACGAAAGACGAGCTGTTAGAGAGGAAAGTGTATAACAATTTCAGCATTATAACTCGACACTAAAACCTAAGTAAAAGTAGGCTCGGTGAAGCATACTAAATGCAACCATACTACATAATAGCCTTAAGACAAATATCCGCTATTTTGTAAGGTGTAAACATAATTGTATAGAAAGATCGAGATTGTAGAAGTGAACAACTTTACCTGTAGAAATTATCAAAGACAAAATGTTTTAAATGAAAAGAGATAGTGATAATAGTAACGGAAGCAAATGTTTTCTTTTAAAATGTGTAACTTGAAACCTTACTGATGACAGAAATAGCTTGTCAGGACAAGTAAAGATGAAGATCATTGACATTTATGTTGATTTGACATGAAGGTGTTATTTTTCTACTCATGTCCATAATACTAGCAATTAGTGGTATGTCTACTTCTCAAGAACATTTAACACTATATTATAGCTTGACATATGGCTATACTAGCCTTGCTCAAGGCGTCTGGCTGTAACCCCCACTTCCATATCCAGTATAATTATCTGTACAGGGACATTATTTTATCTATTCTTACTCCCTATGTACCCCCTGAATTCAGTTTGTCAGATAAGGAAAGTTGGTTGGTATGAAGGTCCTTTTATTTTAGTCAAATATAAAATGATTCAAATGTGTTGGTTGTTGTACCATTGTACTGACTATTATTGATGAGTTCAGAATGTAGGCAGGGAATTGGGTGTAGGCATATAGACCCATGGTCAAATTGGAAGTATGAATTTGGCACTGTCTTTCTGGGAGGTGATGAATTAATTCAGGATGTGTTTACTGTTTGTCTGTGATCTTTCTTAAAATCCCATGGTCAAATTTAGTAATGGTAATGAATTGGTGATTGTTTATTATGCAGTGTTAAAATCATGTTAGAAATTATAAAGGAACTTCAATGAAATTAGAAGTGAATTCTAATTTGTTCTCCGTTATAATTTGAGTCTTATAAATGTGCTTGAGAAATTTTAAAGCAGGACAGTTGAAATATGCCTTTTAGAGAATATAGGACAACAGAGACTTGGAGCAAGTCTAGGCTATACGAGATGATGTGTTAGGTAGGTTGGAAAGTAACGTGCGGAAATTGAACTAACATGCCTTTTAGTGAATGGTCAAATTATAAACCACAACTCGACGATATTAAAGCTACTATTCCAAATTGAACTCTTAAAATGGTTG
>JXSR01S048748.1:0-20243 GCA_000969725.1 Ophiothrix spiculata
TTCCTCCATACAAACCTATCATTCTTCCTTATGTATCATAAGAACAACCTTTCATGCGCCTCAACCAATGTCACGTGCTTCACTTTGCACTTAGCACATAACGCTCCATCTTGATGTCACTACGCATTAACACAATTGAATGTCGTTGTTGACATCTTGCATTATATGCTTACCAAGGGAATGCCACAAAATGCTTCAAAGTCAAAATCCTTCATTAGATATAACCATGCGTACGTGGTTCTTTTATTGCTTAAAGTTATAGGATGATAGATCCTTACGCAGATTCACTTGTGTCTTTGTTCCTCATGTCCTTTTCCCTTGAAGCAGTTAAGAAGGATATATGTGTCAATGTGCCAAGTGACCCACCTGTTGACACCACAAATGTATTAACCCTTTCGGCCCTAAATTTATTTTATAATTTCTTTTTTGGGATTGCGCCAGTCTATCCTTTCATGATCATAAACTTGATGACTCACCCAGAACACTTTTCGAGAACTTGATGAATATAAGCAGCAAAAAATAAGGAAAATAATAAGAATTTCCAGCAGATTTTCTGTCGTAAAATTTGATCGCCTTGATCAATTTCAACAAGTAAGGTGTCATTTTAAAGCTTAGAAAATGCCGTAACAGATGAAATGATAAAATCAAAATTGATATCATCTTCAAAGTCCCCCCTTTCGGGTGAGCCATCAAATACCGTATAATGAATGCTATGCACACTGCAAAAATTGCCGAACACCAGACACTAGTGTTCTGCCAAGTTTCAATGGAATATTTTAATACTCACGATACATTCTCACTACATACTGTTTATAATACAAGAAAACTACCACTTCAAATCAAAGTTTCAGAAAAAAGGTTAGTGTGTGTGGTATTTGTATAAAACTGGAATTTCATAGATCATCCATTAAAAGACCATAGCTCCCAGAAAAAGTGTTCAATTGCCTTCATCAGACTTTCAGAAAATAGAGCTGAGATATTCTAGTACTCATTAATATAAAGCACAATTTCTGAAACTATTAAAGTTCTAATATTTTAAATATTTTTTTTTTTAAACAATTACATCTGGGTACAAAGAATTTTAATAAAGCTAGGAATAACGTTTTACTATGAAACTCGCAAAAGAATTTTCGCAAAGATTATTCTGTATAGCGTGGTCTTATTTGACGTAACTCCTATTACCTAGGGAGCAAAACCCCATTTTAGGGGTAAAACTGCAACGAGAAATTATTTTAGTGTGTCCTATTTATTTGGGTTCTATGAACCATAGGTAACAACACCAGGGTGGACACAAAATCATTCTGTTGCACAGGACCCGGTAGGAGGGGGTAAAAGTCATTGCAGGGGGCAAATTTGAAAATTGGTCAAATCTTGTTTAAAACCATTCTAACATGTTCCTCTCATCATAAGGAACCAGAAAAAGTATACTTTGACCCATCTCCGATGAATGCTTCAAGAGTTATAGCCAAAAATATGAAAGGTCAAAACAAGGGTCATGAGATGGGCATATGGGAGTCAACAATTTCAAAAGTGTCTGATTTTGTTCAAAATGGTTTCAAATTCTTCGTCTTGCAAAACTGTCTACATAAAGTAATATTTTCAAACGTCTTCGATCAATCGTTTCTATGGTATCAAGAAAAACTCCTTATTTCCAATTGGTGCAATTAACAAAAACTTATATCGACCTGTAACCATAGCAACGGTTGATCGTAGATATTGGAAAATATAACTTTATAGTTTTGCAAGACGAACAATTTGAGACCATTTTGAGCAGAATCGGACACTTTTGAAATTGTTGACTCCCATAGACCCATCTCTTGACCCTTGATTTGACCTTTCATGTTTTCAGATATAACTCTTGAAGCATTCATCGGAGATGGGTCAAAGTATACATTTTCTGGTTCGTTATGATGAGAGGAACATGTTAGAATGGTTTTGAATAAGATTTGACCAATTTTCAAATTTTCCCCCTATAATGACTTTTACCCCCCTCCTGTATGGTTCCATGCAACCGACTGATTTTGTGTCCACCCTAGTGATGTTACCTATTGTCCATAGCACCCATCTAGATAGGACACATCAAAATAATTTCTCGTTGCAAGTAAACCTGTTTGCTCCCTAGGTATATCGTATGCAGATTTTATATATATCATGAAAACAGGACAATTTGTGTTAAAGAGTAGTAAAATCAGATATTGACTACTCTTTAACTGCCAAACTTTATTTACGGGAGTTTTCGGACATGATTTATCAATAACCAATCAAAATTTCATCTATGTATGAAATTAAAAGCTAAGAGGAAATTTCTATTGGTCATTGATAAATCAGGCCTGAGAGCAAGTCACCAATATATTTATAAAGGTGCATTCTCTTATGAAATAGACCATGGCACAAATGCCCAAAAAATTTATAGTTTAAAGAACGGATTTATTGGGTAGCCACATTTTGTCCAATATGAGTCGTACAAATCCTGTTTGTATTTCTCCTCTCCTCAGAAATGGAGTGAAGAAATTATGCGCTTCAACCAATGTCACGTGCACATAACGCTCCATCTCGATGTCACTACGCATTAACACAATTGAATGTCGTTATTGGCAACTTGCTTAATATGCTTGACCAGGGAATACCACGAAATGCTTTCAAAATCAAAATCCTTGATTATAAATTGGTTGTACGTGGTTTTCTTTTAGGTTACTGTTAAAGGGACTGGCCTAGATTCTTCCCACTTATTTTTTTACCTACATATTTTTTTACTTCAATCGATAGAACATGTTTAAAGTATTATTCCATGATTGTGTGGAATCTAGGCTAGTCCCTTTAATGAATACATAAACACACTTAATTATCAAGATTGTGTCTTTTTTCTCATTATCCAAGTTAAAACAAATTATAGAGTTATGTCAATATGCCAATTGACCCACTTGTTAATCATGACTATTACGAATTGTATTAATCGGATGTCTCCATTTATTATGCCCCTGGAGAAAGTCGCTGACTTTGAAAGGGGTTCAAACTTTAATGGGATATAAACTATACATCCGGTTCCTCCGCGTATTTCATTCAACTTCTGTGGCTAAAGAAACCCTCGTTGGATAAACTTTCGCGAGCACATGGATGTGGGTGTGGATGTGTTGTGATAAAACACTCTATTACCATGATTGAATCACTAATAAAGAACCCTAAAACTAAAAGGGGGTTAAGTCACATTTAGCAGATGTGGAGTGCACACTGTGAAACATGAAAATAATATTTATATATTTTATAGCCATGTTTCACCATTCACATTTTGTCAGCATGAACCATGAAATTATGTTTTGCCATTGTTACCTGTATGCACTCAAGGGCTGCTTAATGTGACTTAACACCGTTTCAGTTCCCCCGGGTGGAGGGCAGTCATATTTGAAATGGATACGCTCCGACAGGCTGGAGTATTCGGTGAGAGCACAGGCTCAAAAAATGAGGGGTCATTTGGTGAGAGCATGATTTTTGGCATCCGGTGAGAGAAGAATACAAAGATATGAGAGCTCATTGGTCTAAAAATAAGGGGTCATTCAGGTGAGAGCACGATTTGTTTTTTCATTAGGTGAGTGAAATTTGGCAATCGGTGAGAGAAAAATATAAAACTTTATGGGGGTCTTTGGGCGAGAGCACATGCGATTATAAAAAATGAGGGATCTTTGGGTGACAGCTGAAAAAGAGGGTCTTTTGACCCTTACATATGCGTCACCTCCAGAACTTTACTGCACCCCGGGTTACGTTCTAGGGTTCTCAATTGTTTTAGTGTTAAATTTCATTTAACACAAAACGGGTTCACTATAACTTCTACCATTGTTTAATAGGACTACAGTTATGTTATATAAATTACAACGAAAGTCAGTTTTGTTTTGTTTTTTCAGTATCTTGTTGAATACTAATTCTTTGAATTCCAAAAGCTTATTTTTTTAACTGAAGTTAAAGGCTTGATGGTACCATCAAAAGATGAAATGCGGCCTATCAGTCACAAAGCAGAGTAGTGAAAAAGGGCCTAAAACACAGACATAAAATATAACAAGACAAACAACATGATTTATCAAGTGTACTTGGTAGACCAGAGAGCTAAGTTATACCCTACCAGACAAAAAACAAAAAAAGGTTTAGGCTTTTCTCAAATTTGAATATAAACTCAATGTTAATTACGCATAATTTTAGTACTGATATTCCGCTGAAAGACAAATTATTTCTATGAAAATTCAAATTAAATCTTTCTGACTTTTAGCCATAAATATTTTGCATGTAGTTGGAACTGAAAATTGAAGCTGAATTTAAAATAGTCATTTGTAATTTTCCTTTAAATATTTGATTCCATGAACTGGTAGGGCAACTCATTGCATTGCTTATGCTTACATTATTTACCTTTACCTGGACTTATATTCCACCGAAAGTCAAATTATTTCTACGAAAGTCAAATTCAATAACGCTCCAAGCCATCAAGCTTTGCATGTAATGTTCAAGTTATTTCCTACGCTTTTTATTGCTGCGTCAAGATCCTGTTAATAGAATTTGCAGTGATAGATTTGTCAACCTGAGGTTTTATTATTCTTTAACAAAGATCGACCTGTTTATCAGCACTCCGTAAGGTAGGAGTGAGTTTGAATAACATTATAGATTAGCCTCTACTTCATTCAGTTTGCACATTTTCTAAAACTTGCATAATTACTCTATTGTTTTTAGAAACTACTTTAAAAAAAAATTGTGTGGTTGGTTTTTTTAAAGATATCTTAATATCCCATGAGATATACCCCAAATTGATAAAATTGGGCTGAGGGCTTGTTTTTTTTTTATTTTTTTTTTTTGGGGGGGGGTTCTCGCATTTTAACGGCATAATATTTCGGGCTATTAATTTTTGTAATTGCCTAAATACATGTAGTAGATGCGCTTCTTTAGCGAAAGAACGAGATTGACCGTGTCGTTTTCGAGCTAATTCGCATAAATTAGCATTTGGGGGTGCGAAAAAAATGAAAAACCGCCCGGAGTAAAATTTTCTAAATTTTATTTCAACAATGTCAATGTATTCATGATCTCCTAATTTGAGCCAAATTTCATTGAAAAATTCTTTTGGAAAAAGGGTTTTTTAGCCGCCATTTTGAAACGGCACGTATATTTTATATTTTGTTCCTGAAATATGGTTGTGATAAGTGTACACATATACTATTGTTTAAAGATCATTAAATATTTCGGGCGGGAAAGTGGTTTTTATAAGGGGGGGGGGGTATCATGGAACCCCCCTCCCCGGGGGTACCTTATGCAGTTAAGTGTTAATTTATGATCTGATAATAAAAAACAAGTTCGTAGCGTATAATCTAGATGAACAAAATATATATTCAATTCAAAGAAGTAGTGTGCTCATGACACAGCATACGTCATGTCACGCAGAACTGTTAAATTGTCGCTCCACATATTAAATGCTACAAGTCAGCTTGAATAGATAACGGAGATAAATCGGTATAATTTTGGATATGCTCCTTTCTCATACTTAATTTCTTTGGAAAAATTAAATTTTCCTTGTCTCTGTTCAAAAAACAATAGGCAATAGTTCTAGAAATAAAATTCTAAGGGTGGTCTCATTTTGTTCCAAAAACATACCTTCAAACCTTCTTTATTCATTTATTATTCCTCTTTGAAATAGACCGTGGCGACGCACCAGTGAGGTATTTGATAATCATTCTTCCTCGTTTTTAACGCTTATATAGATTTTCCTTTTACCGTACAAACAAAATATTGTATAGTTTAATTAATGGAATCATTTGGGTATAGCCACATTTTGTCCAATATAAGTCCCAAAAAGTGTCTTGCTATTTCCCCTCTACAGATTATAACAACAACCTTTCATGCGCCTCAACCAATGTCACGTGCTTCACTTTGCACTTAGCACATAACGCTCCATCTCGATGTCACCACGCATTAACACAATTGATTGTCGTTGTTGACATCTTGCATTATATGCTTAATACCAAGGGAATACCACAAAAGGCTTTCAAAGTCAAATTCCTTTATAGAAGCATATAACATGCGTACGTGGTTCTCTTATGCTTTCAAAGTCAAATTCCTTTATAGAAGCATATAACATGCGTACGTGGTTCTCTTATGGGTTGATTATCGCATTAACAGATTCATTTGTGTGTTGTTATTTTTTTTTCTCATGCTCTTTAAAAAATAAACCTTAATGCAGCTTCGAGGGTTGTGTCAATGTACCTAGTGACCCACCTGTACCCATTATACAAACATCATGTTCTTTTTACCCTTTTTACGGAATTAAGACCCTGAATTCGTGCAAGAATTCGTCCTCTGTTTACTTTCAGGTAACCAATATTTTATAAATCACTAGAATTACGAATCAAAAGAGTGTATCAGTAAAATCATGTGTTTTATTTTACGACTAATAAGCACTAAACCCCAATTAACTTAATATAAAATTTCTCGCCAACAGGCATGAAAATACTGACATAAATATGGCACGCCTCGCATGACAAAACTATGTTGAGTTTTTCACTCTATATGTCGAGATCTCCCCTCTATTGGACGAGTTTTCCTGTCTGTTGGTCGAGTTTTCCCCTCTATATATCGAGATCTCCCCTCTATTGGTCGAGTTTTCCAGTCTATAGGTCGAATTTTCCCTCACTGTATGTCGAGTTCTACTACCTACATGGTGAGAAAAAAATGTTGGCGAAAAAAAAATGTTGGCGAGAAAAAAATGTTGGTGAGAAAAAAATGTTGGCGAGAAAAAAATGTTGGCGAGAAAAAATATGCTGGCGAGAAAAAAAATGCTGGTGAGAAAAAAAAATGCTGGTGAGAAAAAATATGCTGGCGAGAAAAAAATGATGGCGAGAAAAAAATGATGGTGATCAGTCAATTTTCTTGTTATTTACGCCAAAATATACGTCAAATATAGTTTGGCGTACACAATTTCAAAGTTACATTGTGTTACGTTAGAAACATTAAAGCATATACAATGTGTTGAGAGTTCACCGCCTATTCTTACTACTTGTTTATACGGCGGCGTATAGTTTGACGTATAAAATGTCAAAAATACATTGTGTATAGAAATACCTTCTTGACAGTCTTAACCACATAATTCAGAGGTGTACAACGATAAAGTGAAAATATATACGCCGACGTATTAGTTTGACGTATAAAA
Organism: Ophiothrix spiculata; assembly: GCA_000969725.1. NCBI lineage: Eukaryota > Metazoa > Echinodermata > Ophiuroidea > Amphilepidida > Ophiotrichidae > Ophiothrix > Ophiothrix spiculata. Next base: position 7,175 of record JXSR01S048748.1, read on the forward strand.
TGTCAAAAATACATTGTGTATAGAAATACCTTCTTGACAGCCTGAGTCTTAACCACATAATTCAGAAGTGTACAACGATAAAGTGAAAATATATACGCCGGCGTATAATTTGACGTATGATATTTATCTATAACATTGTGTATCAATGATATTGACATGTGAGTCATCCAATGAAGTTTTGAGAGGGGGGTCACAAAATTTTAGTGACCAGGGGTCACTAAATGGCCACCCACACCGGCGTAATGGTGTCGAGGGGGTGACTCAGGGATTAGAAAGTCTTGAAGAACACAAATCACTCGATTGTGTGCATGGATTTTTCTACTTAATGCCTCTTGTCTGAGGGTGATCTCCCGGGGGCACTCTCTTTATTTATTGACGGGGTGTGGAAACTGAAAAACCGGGCAGTCTTTGGAACTGAAATAATCTTGAAATGAGCATCTCCGAGAGCAGAAGAGTAGGGGGTCTTTAGTGCGGCATATACCAGTACCTTCCATCAATGTAAGTGATCCCCTCCCCCGGGCTGTCGGCACAAAAGAATTGGGATCAAGAAAAGGTAGTACAAAAATAGAAAATAAGAGCAAAGGGAATCTTAATCCTGCAGTGTTCCTCAAGCATCCTTTCAAACCGTTCCACACTATTACTGTCTCTCCAGTCAACAGAAATCTCTATTCTTCTAAGGAAATTGATAACTGATGTTGAATATTCGTTTCCGTGGTCGTTATCTGTTGCACCATATTGTGAAATTGATATTCTGAGCCTGTCGTACATTTAGATCTTCACAAATCTCGCCAACATCTTTTTTCCTCGCCAACATTTTTTTTTCGCCAATTTTTTTTTTTCTCACCAGCATTTTTTTTTTCTCGCCAGCATATTTTATCTCACCAGCATTTTTTTTTTCTCGCCAGCATATTTTTTCTCGCCAACATTTTTTTCTCACCAGCATTTTTTTTTCACCAACATTTTTTTCTCGTCAACATTTTTTTTCTCACCATATAGGTAGTAGAACTCGACATACAGTGAGGGACAACTCGACCAATAGGCAGGAATTCTCGACCAATAGAGTGGTAAACTCAACATATAGAGAGGAAAACTCGGCATATAGAGAGAAAACTCGACATAGTTTTGTCATGCGAGGCGTGCATTACATAAACTAAAATGATAAACACACATTAAACTTCCTCTTGTCAATCATTCAATTTTAGTAGCACATATTGTAGTCGAGTCGTATAATTCTGCTCGTATATGCTCACTGACAGAAAGAGTGAAATTTCCACTTGAAATCGTCTGATTAACCTTACAATTGCCAGTCACTCGGAGCGCATCACACTGAAAGTGACTCTTTAGTGCTAACGCTAATTACAAGTTTGAATTCGTACGCAACAAGTTAACGTGTGCACGGACATAACATTCTGGTTATTGTGTTGAAGAGTCACTTCTTCTGTCGGCAATTGCTGGAAAGTGTAAAATCAGCTTCGGAAATTCTCGGGTAGTCGTGTTTTGAAAAGGTCTATTGGTTACTTACTTGATGTGCAAGTTTCGACAACTATAATCTGTCATAGATTATATTGTATTCCAAATTTTTGAAGTTAGATGTTCTTCAAATAATCAACACAGATGCTTATTCTGTAAATGCAAGGTACTTTGCAGGAATCAGCAATTCGACAAATATGCACAGAGTTGGCTTCCTTAACCACTGTCTGTAAGTAGTGGCATCAACCTTCGTTATGAGCAGGTTTATGTCTTGAAATCATTAAGACCACTGGAGAAATATGTTGCTAAACAATTATTGCAAGAAATTAATGCAAGGTCTAAAATTGACAATATCATTATCTGCTGATAAACAGAGGAAGAGTTTCCTTGGTCATTGATAAATCAGATATGAAGAAACGTGCATCAATATTTTATCTGATAATAAGACACATAAACATATTAATCATAATAATTACCTTCAGTCAAAAACAAAAGGAAACGCGTATCTTGAAATCATCAAAACTATCGGAGGAAAATGTTTTTAAACAATTGCAAGAAATCTATACTAGGCCTAGTAATTGAGAGTAAATTGCCGATAAAAAGAGGAAGATTTTCCAATGTCACTGATAAATCAGGTATAAAGGAACGTTCACCAATATCATTTATCTGATAATAAGACAAAAAATAATCATTTTTTTTCCCAGTATAATACACAAAAGTAAACTCGGGAGGAAAATGTTTCAAAACAATTGTGGCTGTCCAGCCCGTATAAGCCGTAAATGCAAGAAACTTCATTTTGCGCTACAGGTGAAAATACATGTCAAGGTCGTAATTTGGCGAAATTAATTTTTGCCAGATTCACAATCCTTGTGCTTACTACAAAATACCAGCAAAGTTTCATTTCAAGAAAATGATAGGAAATGTGAAATAAATCTGCATAATTTTAAAATAAAGGGCTTACTGGTCTTTGAACGCGTTTATCCCAGTTAAACGTTTAAATCCCTGACATCCTTTGACGGACCATAACTTGACTTCTGGAAATCGTGTGAAGTTCATTAAGGTGTCATTTCAATCCTTAAAGCATGGTCTTTGCAAATAATTAAAAACGTGAAAATGACAAGAGATGGCATTTACGGCTGGTTTGGGATGGACGGCCACAATTGCAAAATCTCTCATGGTCACTGATAAATCATTAGGTATGAAGGAAATATCGTTTACCTATATTGGTGATTTATCTGATAATAAAACACATACAATAATCCGGCGGAGGAGGGCGGGTAACCACCCGAGTTCCAAAATATGTTTAGACCCAGATATGTCATGGTGGACGGGGTTCGCGGCGGTAGAGAATGGATGTGGAGGTTGAAGTATGTAGATGCGCTTAGCTACAGAGTGCAGCTCTGTAGCCACGGCGAGTATGTTCAAGGGTATTAGGTTTTAAAAAGAGAGAAAAAATATCAAATATGATCCATACATAGTACGCCTACAATCCACACACAAATTAAATTTAAAGGTAAATTAGGATTTAAAAAAATCTTAAGGAGTCTCGAACATGAGCTGAAAACTACAGGAGTCTCAAACCTGGGTAAATGACCACGAAAATAAATTTTTCCTTAGTGTCCATCACCCACATCACCAGACCACGTAGTTGTAGAGCTCAAAATTAGTTATAAAGAATATCAGCAATAGTAACCGGGGCACTGAGCATGCGTGACCACATCAGAGGTGAAACCCGACTCCCAGAATTCGCTCTGCACTGTTTGTTATGTGACCTAAAATATATAGAATTGTACGTACACCGAGTATTATAGTGGCACTTCACGGAATAGCTACATGGGAAGGTCGGAGTAATTTTTAATCACGGATGCTACGTCATGAATTCATAATTTTTCCACAAAATTGACCATAAAAACCATAGTAGAATTCGGAATCACAAAACAACGACTGAAATTGATACTTATACAAAATATCTACATATATGCGCGGTCGTAATCGACGGGCGATCTTTTTTGATCAAGATATTAGGGGTAAAATCCATACACGACGCTACACAATACAAGGTGAAAAAAATGCTGTTGACCCAAGATAGAGTTTAGTCGTGCAGCACACATTGACCTACGGTGGGGTCATAGCGTCTAGGCAGTTGTCGAGACTTGCAATATAGGGTATCAAAACCGACCTTGCACTCTGCAAGTCTCACATGTGGTATCGAATTTTGCTTTTCAGTCTATGTATGACATTTATATCAAGAATGGTTGCATATAATTTGATGATTATATGTCCAAATTGCCAATAAAAATGCGTAAAACACGTAGTAACACTTCTTACAATCGTTCAAAATGTTCAAAGTAATATTTTAGTCGAGTCAGATAGGTTGTCCATTCGAACACGTAGTATTTGGGTTTCATATAGGGTATCATTTTACCTATGTTTCCCATGTTTGGTCTAACACAGAGGCACCCCTTGCACAAATAACAGTTACCTCCCCCATCCCCCCACCCCCCGAAAAAATAATCACAATATCCTTCAGTTACAAGCAAAAGGAAACTCATAACGTTGCTATCAGTAGATAATACAATAATTAATTATTAAATTTAACAGCACACACAAAGTATTCCCATATCTAAACTTTATTAGCTAAAATTAACAAATCAAATATAAATCAAGGAGAAGACGCTATCAATTAACTGGGACATATCTATGTACATGTAGATGACTGACAAATATCGTGATAGCTTATGATTTAAAAAAAAAAACAGCAATATCATCACCGATGAATATCGTCTAAACTCCGCGTTGCTTTTAGCTCATCTTCATCCCCAGGTCCAGTATATAGTTCAGTTATCAAGGGATGAGAAAGCATAGATCTATGAGATCTTGCAATTGAATAAGAATGCCACTAGGTTACCGGACAGGATGTTATTGAGCACAAGTAAGAAGTTGCCTTAAGCATCTTGTGAAGTTTGAGACGTTCTGATAATTTGTGACTTTCTCATTGTAGTCTGTTGAAATCAACTTATCATCAGGTGGAAAACTCAACAAATAATAGAAAGAAAGAAGTAAATAAACTTAAAGAGCAAGAACAAAAGTTCTGCTTTGTTTTACCTTAATGTGAAGTCTTGTCGAGAGAATAGAGCTTTTTTGAAAAACTGCATGATTAGATGTACCAAAGCTATCGTACTCCTCACTGTAAACACAAGCGAAGTTCCAACAATTCGCAACGTTCGTTGTAAAAACTGCCAATATATATCCTGTGGATGCTTTATAATGTTTATACTAAATAAAAGTACTAGAAGAACCATCAAAGAGAGGAAGTAGTAAAAGGGACAGAGAAGGCCAGGGTTGTCATGGAGGAAACAATATGTCTTCAATTACACTTAATTTTCAAACTGAACCGTTTGAGGGTCACAAAGCTAATTAAAAAGGCAATACATACCTGACCTTATCTTTCGCGATGGTCGCACACGCCATACCAAGCAAAATATAAAGTAAAACAAAAAGCAAACTAGCAAACAAACAAACAAACATGTTTCTTAGATAACAAAAATAATTACTTAGCTCACATTTTCTGATAAGAATCCTCCTTTACTGATGTCGGTTTTCCATTTTTCCCTTGTTAGAAAGAATAAACGGATTTATATTCGCTCAGAAATTATAGTAAATGTCCGTTTACTTCCAAAATCAAATGTCGTTTTACATTCAATCAATTATTCATAAAATTGTTTCTAGTACTATTCAAACTTAACTTTGCATGCATTTTTAAATATATCGAGGATTAACCTTAGTAACGTTTTGTATTGTCCAAAACAACAATACTGTTAATGATCACTTTTGTTTAGGCACCTTTCTCCGGTACTAAACAAAATTTATAACACGAACTTAACGTTGCATGCATTTTTACAGATATCGAGGATTAACCTTAGTAATGTTTTGTAATGTCCAAAACAATACTGTTAATGGCCGCTTTCGTTTAGGCAATTTTCCTTGGTACTAAGCAAAATTTTGTCCAAAAACTGCAGGTCTGCTTATTGAACTAATGTTGGGCGAAATCACTCCCAAATCGACCAAATATCTTGCAGTGTTAGCCCGGGGGGGGGGGGGGGGAACTGGGTATTTTGACCGGGTAACCACCCGCGTTACCAAAAAGGCGAGACCTGGACAGGTCTCGAGACTTGCAATATAGGGTATCAAAATTGACCTGGTACTCTAAAGGTCTCACATAGGGTATCAAATTTGGCCTTGCAGTTTCTGATAAGGTATCAAACAATGAAAAAATGGTTGAATAAATGATAATGGTGCCTTTAATTGCTTAAAATACCTAGAAACACTTGTTAGGAGTGTTCAAATACCTAGAAACACTTGTTAGGAGTGTTCAAATGGTAACAGTTACATTTTACCTATGATTTCTTGTAATAATTACTTCGTCACAGTCTCTGATAGGGTATTCATTTGAACAGGTATGGTCCCGGATAGGGTATCCATTCGAACAGATAAGGTAGATTTATGGTCTCAGATAGGGTATCATTTCATCCATTTATGCCAATTTTTGGTCTCACATAGGGTCACTTTCGGAAACCGCGGAACTCGGGTGGTTATTGGTTACCCGGAAACCAATATCAGTTACCCCACTGGGAGTGTTAGCCTCTATTCGGGGCGTTTTGTAGGCTGGGGATAGTAAATACAAAAAACACAAGTGTTGTAATACAATGATTTCAAGCGTATTTTGTCAAAAATTTGTTTTGCCATTGAAAAAAGGTTAAAAAGCACATGTATGCTTTCCTATACTAATACATGTGGAATTAAATTCGGGATCCCGAATTTAATTCAACAAATTACCCAGAACAAACCCAGAAAACTATAAAAAAATAAGTCATGGGTGGCAGGGGGGGGCTTCATTTTCAACACTTTATACCCTGACTTTATACACTCTTATAACGAAAGGATCAAATTTGATCCCATAAAGTATCAAATATGAGCTTATCCTTTTTGGGATCAAATTGATCCTTTCTTTTTAAGAGTGTAGTATTGCTTTAATTAATTAATTCAACAATTGTTTTAATTAATTAATTAATTAATTAAATTAATTCAATTCGCTGGAGGAAACGCTCGGGGAAAATTATTGCCCCGAGAGTACACTCAAGTTACAAAATAGGTCCGATTAAGTTTGTATGTCCCGTGGGAAGCACCCTTTCGTCTAAATAGAACCTTTCGGTGATTTTGTAGGACCTTTTAAAATTTAGGACTATTTTACTCCCTGTCCCTGTACACATTCCTTTATCTTATGCTGTTTTTTTTTACTACTTGTATAAACCATTTTGATCAAAATCTTATAGAATTGCTTTAATTTATTAATTAATTAATAAAACACTAATACCTTTGTTATGGCATCTTCAAGCTTTAAGGCTGACTCACACTTTGAAGATGACCAACGCAAGGTAACAAGAGTAAATAACATTTAAAAAAAATTGTCTTTTAACATTTGCAACTCTACATCACAGCCTCATATTGGGGCTCTCCACATGGGCAAATCAATCTGTACTTCGCACATCCAGATGCATCTAGATTAAACTGGACTTCAGCAAACGTCAATACGCGCAACGATAGTAAAGATAGATTGACGCGCGTGTGAACACAATCTGCACTTCGGAAATGTACATTCATCTAGATGCATCTAGATGTGATGCGGAGAGCCCCATTTATCATGTCTCCTATTGAATAATGTAATTTGAAAAAATAGCAATAATCTTTCCCTTGAATCCCTTCCTAATTATTGTTTTTGTTTTATTCGAATCATGTACATTCTGATACATAAAATCATTTTTAAACATAAATATGAACATAATGACTACAGCATGTGTTTCAGTATAATGATTGAAACGCAACAGCATATGAAAAATCTCGCTTCCCGATAATAATTTGATATCCTTTCATATATAAAATTAAGGCTAACTGGCATAAACAGTTTTTGTACTCTAACACTCAAACTAATTGCATAAACCATAGAAAAGTAATTTTAGAAGTGGATTTTTATCCTGAACATATTGTTGATATCGGTTTTTGACCAAAAATGTCGATTTTGGCAAAAAAAATGTCAAAAACCGTATTTTTTTTGGAAATTCTGGAAAGCCTGACTAAAATTTGCATTAGTGAAATGTTGAACTTTTTTTTTTCTTTTTGGAATTTATAACAAATGTCTAGGAAGGATTTTCTCAATTTTTTTATTTTTATCTTATTTTTTTTGAAGAATTGCCAAAAAGAGGTCAAAAATTGCCATTTTGGTGGCAGCGGTGCGATTTTTTACATTTTTGACCTAATTTTGGCATTTAAAAAACTGAGATAAAAATCTAACATTTGAGAAAACCCTTCTTATAGACATTTGTTTCTAGATTCCCAAAAGCAAAAAAGTTCAACATTTCACGAATGCAATTTTTAGAACTTTACGCTTTCCAGAAATTTTGGGGGCAAAAATACAGTTTTGGGCATTTTTGCTAAAATTGACATTTTTGGACAAAAACTGATATCATAGGGGAGCCTGGCCGAGCGGTTAGAGCACGGGTCTCGTAATACAGAGGTTGTGGGTTCGAGCCCCGGGCCAGGCGGTTTACGTCTCCTTGTTTCCTTGGGCAAGAAACTTTACTCTAATTTGCTCTGTGGTTCGGACAGTCACGTTAAGCCGTGGGTCCCCTGTGCGAATGCCCCTTCTTGGGGCGCTGCATACAGTGTATACCTGGTGAGTCATCATCATGTTCAGGGTAAAAATCCGCTTCTATAAATGTATACTTTTAGTAAGAGTACAACAATTGTTTATGACATTTGAAGGTCTACACCAGCCTTAACTGATAAATCAGTATTCCGTGCGAAACAGATATTCAGCTTGTCTGATATGAACATTGACATATACAAAATAAAAATATTTGATATGCTAAACGTCATTAATTTGAAAAGCACAACAATATCAAATTGACGGGTTTGCTTCAGTTATTTTTTCAACCAATATTTGATTGATGAAATTGGTGTAATTCATTAACATTTGAAAATTACGTTGAATGAAAATACTAAACATTTTTGCAAACAAAAACAGCACGAACTCTTATTTCGTTATTGTCTTTTGAAACATGCCCTATTTAATAAAATACATTTATCTTGAATTGGTAAACTCATAAATTCGAAACGATATGCTTTGTTATAAGTTTTTTTTTTCACATCGAGAGAGTACAAAGAGAAGAAAAGGCCGCCGAAAAAAATAGTGACCTAAAAACGTAATAAAAAATAACGCGTAGCGCATAGCCTTTTTGGCTAAAAGAATCTGCGCAGCCCTTGGTTTCAATATAGTAAACCTTTTTTTTTTTTTTTTTTTTTTGGGGGGGGGGGGGCTAATGAATTTATATAACTATGTCATTGGGTTTAATTTTTTTCGAATTCGCGTGTTAGAAAGTTTACTCATACGGAAATTAAACGTTCTGGGGAAAAGGATTTTTGTCAAATGACAAATTAATGCTTCCAGAATTAAGTGTTGCCAAACACCCTTCTATTATCATGTCATGTTTGCCTATAGCTTACTTTTTTTAAACAAAACCAAGATTATGAATAAATTAGCTGTGAAGGATGCATTACATGAGCAAACAACAGAAATACATGACTTTGAATATGTCCTACGAAGTTGCCTAAATAAAGCTTGTAACTTTTTTCAGAATATAATTTCCCATCTTATCAGAATAAAATTTTCCAATCTTCCTAAATAAAATTGTTAAAGTCACCACTCACTTTATGAAATTGCATAAGTTGATGATAACAAAATATATCCCACTGCTCTAGACATGTAAACTTAACCATGGAAATTGCTTTGTATCATCAAGCAATTACCAGGGAAATGGGCAATAAGAGCAACAAAATAACCAATTTAGACTGTTTTTCTCAATTTTCTCTAAACTAGAACATCTGAGATAGTTCAGGGCTGTTTATTTATTTGTGTATCCTTTGCCATAGCAATACTAGCAATCACTCGTAATCAAAAAGTAATAGAAGCTCAATTCGTGCAAGTTTCGTGCAATGTCTGACCGGTATATCAACAGTTTACAGAAACGTTTAACCTACATGGAACACCTTTATAATGATTATTATTTCCTGTGTACCTTTGAAGGAGCATTGTCCTATTTTAGTTTTCAGTGTCACACGACAGATGATCGCTAAAGAGGTTTAAAGGTGTTAGGTTCCGTTCACATTCTCATCCCAAGGGCTCAACCGGAAGTATTGTATGTTTTGATGTCAAATGAAAGCCCATATTCTTCTGATAGTAAATCCAAAATTTCACCCCCTATAATTCCAAATAGTTTTTAAGGTATAGCAAAAAGTGTAAAGTTAATTGGTATAAATTCATATTAAATTCGAAACGATATGCAAGGGGAAAAAGTATGCCTCAGGTTCCCGCCCGCATTGGTTAAAAAATTAATTTTACCGCTTTTTTTAGGTTTATATTTTGTTTACATCGAGAGAGTACAAAGAGAAGAAAAGGATGCCGAAAACAATAGTGACCTGAAAACGTACTAAATAAAACGGGTAGCGCATAGCTTACGCTTGGGGTTTTAGGCATAGGAACATGACACAAGTTGTTGTTGTTGTTGGGGGTGTGTGTATTTTATTTTAATGTATACAGTTGACCTAAAATTTAAAAAAAAAAAAAAAGAATAGGATATAACTTCCTTTATCTTTGACGATGGCATGCACCCATAACAGTTTCGTTCTTATTCCCTTACACTATTCCCTTAGTCTCGACTCAAGGCTGACTTGGCCGGAGATGGCAAACTATTTTATTTCTTAACTTCTTTCTCTTTTCTATTATCTAAGTTTCTTTTCGAATTTACTATATAGTAGGCCTATCTACTTTTAAAATGACCAGCAGTTTTCATCCTATAATCAAGCCATAAGTTTATACCAGATTGTGTTTAAAATTACCCTGATACCATTCAAGATTAATCACTATTGAAAATCCTGTTTTATATTACTTCCTGCATGGCTCTTCTAAAATTTATCCTATCCTCCCTATGATTTTTCATGTAACCTGAAAGAATTGGAATATAACAGAGAGTTTCAATATAATATTTTAATTAAAATTATCATAGAAAAAGGAATGATATCAGGGTAGTTTTTAAACCCAATATTATTATGACTTGCAAGGGAGGTTTGCCATGTTTCCAGAGGTGTTTGGTCATGAACTGGACTATTGTTAATATAAATCCAGTGTTTTAAAATGTTGCTTGCAAAAGTTATTTTTTGTAGTTTAAAAAAAAAAAGGGAAAAAAGAATAACAGAAGTAAAAAACAAAGAAGAAAAATGACCATATTTTATTATCTCCAGACCCATAAAGTAGACAAATCAAAAGATTAAAGAAAAGGCCATATTTTTACCATCCCCATACCCGTCAGCCTTGAATCAAGGCTACTATTCTCTTAGCCTATCAATTAGTTGTCCTCCTAAATCCATAATAATGTTGCAATTATCATATTCTTGTTTTGTTCTTAATAATTTAAAACGTTTATTGATTGACATTTTCTTTTAGTTGGAAGTCATGATTAATCAACAATGATTGCCAATTACAAAATGAAAACAGGGTTCACCGCACTCAGTTCTTATAAATGTCGCATTAGTCGTCTATTTTTCGTGATATGTCACAATCAATATTTCCAAAACACTATTTTTAGACAAAATCAAGGGTAAATTTGTTTTCAAAACAATGTTCATACTTCTTGATTACATTCATACCGTTGTATTGAGCAGGATATATAGTCAACTTTTTGGATAAAACTGTTGAAGCCATTTTGAAGATGTTTTTTATTAATGAAATCAATTATCAAGGCGATATATATAGTTCATTTTTGTAAACCTAACATCTTTTTCATGTTTAAATCAGCCAAAGTATCAAGGACTGGAAACCAGTTTGGGATTGAAAAAAGTGTTTATTAAAATCTTCTAGTTTCTTGCCTATAAGCAAAACTGTTTTTGTTTAGTAATTATAGTGAACACGGGATGGGACAATTAGTGCAATTATGCGATAAAGGGTAGCAGAGATCTGGAACTGTAATAATGCAACGAGATTTGGTGCATGAAAAATCTGTGATGCACTCTAAATTACAGGGATTTGCTCTCACCCAAAGACCTTACAAATTGTAATGTTGTTGTTGTTGTTGTTGTTGTTGTTTTTTTTTTTTGACATTCTTAGCTAGTTCAGATGTTCTGTCCGTGCATAACAATGCATTTTGTAATCCGTAGTAAAATATTTTGTTAAAGGAGCTTGGTCCGATTTTTCAAAATTTAGTTTTCAATGTCAAATGAAAGATGCCCAACTAAAGAAGTCTAAATTTCAAATTTCAGCTGCATTGGTCAAACCGTTTTGATTTTATGGGCAAGTCTGTATTTCAGAGCTACCTATACGTTACTGTATAAAATCAATTATGGTTACCATAATTAGACACATTTTCATACATATCTCCGAAACGGAACATAACTCAGCCGTGAAATTTCACACGGGTTATGAGAAAAATATGAGCAATATTTTGGTACCAAAATCTCAAAAGGTTTGAAAAAAAGTTGAAGCAATCGGACCATGCTCCTTTAACCCATTACTTATTCTATTCAATAGAGTCAATAAGTATAGATACTCCCCACTTGAGAAATTGCAATCCTTAACAATCCTTTTGTGTTTACACGATAAAAAGCACAACTAAAAACCTCTAGACGTTTTTGCTTGAGTCGAAGACAATAGCCTGTCCTATACTTTGATTGACAGGCCTCTTTTGTGCGGTAAAATTAATTCGATACTTCTTTTGTCATTTACGATTTAGTTTACCATATCCTTTGTCCTAGCTTTAATGAGATAACTTACGACAAACTTGAACAGGCTAACTGTATATGTGGATTAGAAAAAAAATACGTTGATTCATTGACACATGAAATATTAATGTTTAACGATATATACCATTTCTTGGTTTTATTATTATCTTACACTGCTTCACAAATTCAACGTTTCTCTTTCGATATGAATGAATAATATTAATGATTCCATCATGTGTTCCAGTCATGATTGAAATACAACAGCACATACGAAAAATCATGTTTCCCGATGTCAATTTGATCTCCGTTCAAGTATAAAATTCACTTTTAGTAAATCAGTATTTCGACGGTGCGAAACAGAATTGAGGTTTAAATTATGCACAGTAGGCTCTGTCTGAGCATTATATAGACGAACGCAAAGATTGAAAAAAATAAGTCTAAAAATGAAAAGGGCATACTTTTTTCAGTTTTTCACAAATAATTGACTGATGCAAGTGATTAAAACTATATTTTCGCAATTAGTGATCAGCGTAAACGACTATTGGGGGGGGGGGCAGTTCCTTTCACGAATGAGGATACCATGTTTTAAGTTTTTGCCTACTTACACACGTTAAAAATTATATTTTGGGGTACATAAAGACTTATAGATACTCGCTTATAGATTCAGATTTATTCGTATATGACCTCCATCTGCTAAGAAAAATGTGAATCCTAACTACTTTAATCATTAAAAGATATCATATATCATATCAACTGACTTTATTTCCATAAT
>JXSR01S048753.1:0-15996 GCA_000969725.1 Ophiothrix spiculata
AATGGACAAGGTATCAGGGTATACACAAGATGGCGGCGCGGCGGCCTACGAAAAAACCCAATTTCTCCTCTCCAGGTTTATAGCTCAGTGGCTCATGCCCTATTATAGCAAATATAAATTTAAAAAAAAAACCACAAAAGGAAAAAAGAGAACGGTCTTGAAAAGCGATATGTCACTGAAAATATTACAAAATCTAATGAAATAAAAAAGAAAAAGAAAACAAATGGGAACATATTGAGAATTGAACCCGGTTTCCCTGAACGTTAAAAGCATAATTCAATAGTGCACGCTACTCAGTCAATGTACAAATCAATTGCAAAATATAATACTCAAACAATTGCGATTGCGCAACACCGATTTGTTTCGAAATAATTACACAAAATATCAAATTAGCGACAGATTCTATGGGCTATTCAGGATGGATCTGAAGAAAATTGATGCAAAATTGGTTTGCACATGCAGGCAAAAGGTCACGAGTGTATAAATCCGCATGACAGCGCTTGGTAAATTACGTCATACAGATCCATTGACATGATTGATCTGAAAGGTTGTTTTTGTCGTACGATGATGCTGGCTGTTTATCAGGGTATTCAACGGGTAATTATAATGACCGATATTTTGTCCCTTTCGTATACATCTAATTGAACGGCATTTTTTCTTGGTTTTATTTACCAACTTTACAAGTCTTACAAAAAAGATATATTTTTCAAATTTCATAGATATGAGGTTTGATAGGTTATATAACATATTTTGCCAGTCAATAGAAATTTAGTTCATTAAAACAATCGGCAGGTAAGTAGATGTGACTTCATGATTTTAAATGATTAAAATTGGCAAGTTTGTTTAATATGTATGTAATAAAATGATGATTTTTTCATTCCTATCAATCAAATTAAAGCATTATAAAAGAACAACAGCTGATATTTTGTATATTTGTGAAGCACATTGTAATACGAGGACTCTTCTGCTTATTTTAAAATGAATGAAGTATATCGTATTGCACTTTCTGATACAGATGCACAAGACAATTCGTAGTTGAAATCTAATCGCAAACTTCCAGGCCTTCAAAGGTTCAAAGCCGTTTTGCACATCATACCTAAAGCAATTGTCAAAAGAGGACCATCAAGATCTGAGACTCGGATTGTGAGCCTAACGGACAGAGCTCAAAAATGCATCGATCAATATTCGAAAAAAGAGCATTGTATTAGGACACAAGTGAAAGGTGAATGCACAGCTAAGCTAAAGTACTTACTTACTTTACATTTTGTTTGCTTATCAATTGCGTGGACATCTTGTAAAATGAGTTTATTTACTAAAACAGGCATAGTCTCTTAGAAATTACCGATTTCCTCATTCTTTTTTTTTTAATAAGCAGAAGAGTCTGCATGTTTCATAGTGCTCTTAAAAACACTATGTAAACATGAAGACTCTTCTCAAAACATTGTGTTTTTAAACTACTGTTAAACTACTGATATTTAAGAATCAGTAATTCTTTGGTTATACGGTCAAGGATATCGGTCAACTACATTTTTACTCATACTGTATATGTATATTGATACACTGGTTAAAAGGGACACAATTGTTAGAGAATGCCCTTATATACCAGAAAATAATCTCACACTGCTGATTCAAATTATGGCGTAAGTTACATTTTGATTATTCATCACGCAGATACAACAGATAAAAATTAGTATAAATTAAAGGTATACACGTTCATACAGCATGTATTAAGAGTATACACGTTGATACAAAAGGTAAGTATATAAATACACAATTTGGAATTATTTCTTAAATGACGTCCATCATGACCGTATAGGAATATTAATAAGGTGTTGAAAATAATTAAGTAAACTACATTTGATTCGCCATGGATACGATTGAAGAAAATGGATTATTAGTGAAATGTTTCACGAATACCAAGGGCATTCATAAATAACTAAGAAAACTCCATAAATGTTGGTATGGAAATGGAATATATACAAACTACTAGACTTTCCGACCATTAATGTGCCTATTTATAGCCATTATTGTTGGAAGGAAGATTATTTATTAAATAAATATCGCAGGTGTAACATTTTTAAGATAACAAACAGTTATTAGGTGTATGGTAAACTCTTCTCTTTGTAGTGAAACATAGCACATTATGTCTTAATCCAAACGGTGCTCAGCTGTAACAGTGAGCATCAATAATATTGTGTCAATGCTATTAAAAGTTAATATGGTATCGATGTAATAAGACTGAGAGTCTCCTAAACCAGGAGTCAGCCCTTATTGAAACTACACGGAATACGTCGTGATCAATGATTTATTGTTTTAACAAGTGAAAAATATGTACCACTGGATTGAATAGAAGGTATAAATTTCAGTCATAAGAACCCTATTTTTTTACATCAGTTATTTACTGTGAGAGAAACATCACATTTTCGGATTTTTGATGAAAACAAGATTTACAGGAAATCCAAATTTGAAAGCAAATGCATTTCGATATCTTAATCACAAGACAACACATAGAATAACCAGGGGTAATATTGGACCCGTCATATCGAAATGTACCTTAAGGGTCCCTTAGTGATTTTTTGGTCGTCTCATCTGAAAGATTATATTTTAATCTTTAAAATGACACATTGCTTTTGGTCATTGGCTGGTCGATTGCAAAGTTACATTTGGTAAAAGGCATCGGGCCGATTCAGAAAACTATAGTTCTGAGAAAATTGAGTTTAAAGTTTCTGTACTGGCAAAACTTGAATGGAGAAAGGATTTTCATCTCGTTGGGTTTTTTAAATAGTCTTATGTTTCAGATGTTTGAACCTGATTAATATCAAAGATTACACTTCGAAGGTAACATTTCTGTTGAAATTAGAAATTCGACCTTAGACGTGACTTTTGACTATGCTCAGCTTCAATGGCCGGTATCTTGTAATTTTCTATGCCGACCTTAAAGTACCTTTCGATAAGAGGGGTAGCATATAACTTACACAGAACGCAAACATGTTCCAAATAGTCTCGAAGGTATTATTTGAATTACAGCCGCATCCATCAATACGATTTACACAGCGTGAATATTTTGTGATTATCACAACACATATTTCAGAGATGTGTGTTAAAATACTATACTTAGACTCGAGTACAACTTATATTGTCTACTCACTGCCCCTGCCTCACCCTATTAGACAGGTAATTTTCATTTCACAGATTTCTTAATGTCTTCAAACAAGAAAATCATAAAATACATATATTTGAATCAATTTAAGTTGGCCTTAAACATGGTATTAAAAAAACGCATGATGTCATATAATGTAAAAGAAAAACACATAATATACATTTCTAATTCAAATGAAGATGAAGTCTGACAATGGAGGAGGTGTATGACATTTAATGTTTGATTGAAAATGTGAAGTGTGATTGAGTAGTTGTTAACATATATTGAACGAATTTCCTCTAGCGCTTAACATTTGAATTTGTAGTTAAAATACCATTAACGCCCATTGAAGTAGTTGATTTAAGTGCTGCATCGAATCAATTGTTATAATTTCTATAAATGCTAGGAAAGCCTCTTTTTAATAATTATCTATCACTTTTGCCTCGATAGATCAAGTCCGTTTCATAGGCAAATCAACGCGAGTTTATTACGGTACCATTAACAATCAACACAATATATTTATATAGCATTTTTTGTAATCTAAAGTATCAAGCCTACAATTTGTCAACATTTGAAAACAGTCGAATTGTCCGAACATCATGAGGTTTGGCTAAAAGGCAACAATTTTTTTTAAAAGTAGTCTATTGATGGAACTTTAATCTTGATCATAGACGTGAAATTGCCAGTCAATTCTATTCCATGTGTACGCCAACAATTTTGATGTTCTGATATGTGTAAGAAGGCCCACACTTGCAGTAAACACAACGTTCCGCTGTCTTTGTAGCCTTAAGGCTACGGTCCCTAAATGGGTGCCATTTTTGCCAAAGGCATCTTTACTGCAACTTTTTACCTACTTACACATATCAGAATAATACAATATTTGGCGTACATATGTAATAGAGTCTCTAGTTTATACATAAGACTTTAGTAGTGATTTCACGTCCATTATCAAGGTCAAAATTACGTCAATAAACTACTTCGAAAAATGTACACCATTTTCGCCGAAACCGTAAAATTTTATGATGTTCGAACGATTCGCCTGTTTTCAAATTTTGACAGATTGTAGGCTTGATACTTTTTATTGAATTACAAATAATATTTTATAAATGCGTTGTGTTGATTTTGAATGATAATGTAACAAACCCGCGTTGTTTTGCCCGAAAAACGGCGTGAATTATGACTCTGAGTTCGCCCTGTTTGAGCTGTGAATAGCCTGATTTTAGTATCTACATTATCTACATTTTTGTCTGATATACGCATTCGCATAATTTACTTACAAATCGAGCATTCCAATGAGGTAAAAATTGCAATTTTTATGTAAACAAAAGAAAAATACGGCATTCTAATGTTTATGTTTTAGATTTTAGTTCACGATCTCAACAATGCCTTTATAGCTCAACGGTAGAGCGCTCGCTTCGTAGCCATAATCCATGGTTTGAGTCCCCGCAAGGGCAGTGGAAACTATTTATCTTTTCATGATAGAAAAATAGTTAGGATTCACATTTTCCTGAGCATGTGGATTCCTCGTACCCTTAAGTGTTCGACAATGTTTTTTACACAGTAAAATCGGAGTCAGTGACTAAGAATGTTCATTCATTAGACATTGTACATGTATATATTTTTTAATATATTTCATATTTATTTGTTTCAACTCATGCAAGTTCAAATCAATGTGTGCCCTTGTTGATGTCATGTTGTGTGTACCCAAAACCATGTAGTTTATTTTACTGTCATTTACAGATAACCTGTTCGTTCTAAACTTCTTGAAGTTCTTTCTGTTGATTATACCGCGAGCAAGAAAACCTAAAATCTTATCACAGTATCACATAACACTCATCATCAAATATTGAATTCATTTAAATTATATTTCAGAAAAAGATGTATATAGTTTAATAAAGTAGGCGGCGTACAATACATGTAATATAAACTTTCTTGCGTTGTTAAGTATTTTGATAAAAAGACATACTTGAAGGGAGCCCACGTCCTTTAAACTGGTTTTAAGCGTTTACATTAAAACCTGTAGATGATTAAGTTAAAACGCCATTTAAGTAGATCATGCATAAGCTATTCCGAATCAAATGCTATTTATATAGATAATTGGAAATCCTCTCGAATTATTTGCAAATTAGTGATTCTTTATTTCATTATTTTAGTCTGTCTTCTTAATTTATATTTCAGAGATTATAGTTTGACGAACAATAATCTTCAACATGGAGTACTCATCCCGCTCGAAAAAGGTTTTGATGTGATATTTCAATTTAATATTTGAATAGTTTCTATTTAAATCTAAATTCCAAGTTATTTCACATTTGATTTCCCTTCAATAATCCATTTTTACAAAGAAATCATTTCAGCTTTTAGAAAAAATAAAAGCGGCACCATTTAATCTTACCATATACAGAGTGTCCACGAATGATTGATACCCGGCTATCGGATTTATTTGTGGACTAATAGGTAATGTTTTGGTCAAATCTTGTTAATTTTAAAGTTAAACAAGTCTTTATGTTTCTGAAGAATTTTGAATTTTTCAAATCGCAAGTTTCTTTGAAAAGTTATAGAGATTTTTCCAATAAGGATATATTTTTCAATTTGTAATCAGAGAAATTATTGAACTTTTAATTAAAACTAACTACACTGAAACCTTCTTTTACTTTTCCAAAGTTAAAACTGAAAATACAATTTAAGAATTATTGATTGACTGTGATGGATATGAAGTTTGTTCTGTAGAAAGAAAAAACGATTTTTATCCAGTTACGCTTGAACAGCTTTACATAATGAAAGGTACAAATCATGTTAGATGTTACGCACCTAAGGGAAACCCACCTAGAAACTTTACATTTGCCATTTCTAAGTTTTGATGGGTATTATGGGTAATAAATCAATATTAGGACCAGTATTTGTCGATGGAGACCTCGATGCGCGGTGGTATGTTGACATAATCAACAGAAAGAAAAAAATGTGTTCCTCAACTTGCCCGCCAATATCCGGCTCCATATCTGATTAAGACTCACTCGCTATTCTGAGTAGGAAGAGATTCAGAAATCTGCAAGTTAATGCTTTTAGTAGATTATAGAAAATTGCAAAAGCAAGGAAAGAAGATCTGAAGTTGGTCAAGTTGTATTCATTAACTTTACAAATTGGTAAGTGTGCATATTGCAAGTACCGGTACTATACCTGCATGATTATTTGTACAACGCCACGTTTGTATCGATTTTGAAACATGATATTTTGATGAAACTTATGGAAAATGTAGAAAATACCTATCCACTATTGTAGAAAAATCGTTGGTTTTATGAAAAATCATGATTTAATATTTTTTTCTGATTTTTTGAAACCGGGTATCAATCATTCGTGGACACTCTGTATATTATCAGATTTAATAGCCTGGTCATGATAAACAATTGCCAATGATTTAAAACAGTGAGAAAAGACTGTTGAGTTAATGTGAACGAAAAAGGTTTCCTTCAATATTTTTTCGCTGTGTGCACAACTGCGCGAGGGCGCTCTTCATCAATATTTCAAGTCATCGTAACACGATACGCCAACGGTATCCCAATTTCGTTTTTTTACATAAGTTATGTACCAAACTGGAGATTTCAAAATATGTTTAACTTTGGTTGGGATGAGCTTGGTGCACACTTTTACACTTACTTAAAATGTACATAATATTTTGGTGGTTGTTTTTACCCAAATTTCAAAAAAAAATCGGCCAAACCGAAAACGACAAGAGCCTGGGGATTCATTTATAGCGGTTTTGTATAATAATGTATCACTGCTTTTTTTTTAAATAAATTGATCCGATGAATCATAAATCGCAAAGTGTTACGGTTAAGAACAATTTATTTAGTAGCCGTTATCACGATATTACCGTGTCTTCTGGGTGTTATCATTCATGGTGACTGCAAATTAAAGATATCGCCAATCGTAATATTGCAATTGATCTGATGCTATTTAAAGGAATATAATTGTAAATATACACAGGTGTTATTTTGTGACCGAATAGTTAACTGGGAGGGAAAACATTTGGACAACCAAGAATTGTAGGAGAAGTATGGCATAAAATATAAACAAACAAACGAAAAACGTTATCAAATTAGCTTTAAATGAATATAGCTTGGGAAAAAATAAAAATCGACATGATAGGTACTTTTCTCATAATAAGGCTTTTTTCTAATACCAATGTAATAAAACCTGAATATTCAGAACAAGATTCATACCGATATAAAATACCATAAGTAAAGACATTTTAAATAAATCGTCCACTTTTTTATAATAAATTTAAAATATTTTTATTGAATTTTCATCTTGTTTTGACAAAACAGTACCACCCGGAATATCCTTAAACTTAAAAGCAAACCATTAACCCCATTTTTAAATTATGTATAGTAAAATGTTAACATTTCATTTGCAAAGGATTCAATTTACATAGTACATAATGTTTTTCACAAAATTTATCACAGAAGTGCAAATTACGTAACATTAAAACTCGTGAACTTACCCACTATAACAAAGGTATAAATTCAAATAATATTTTATTCATCGCGATACAATTAATATTAGTTATACTTACAGCTTGTAGTTTATATCTTTCAAATTCACATATTGTTTAAAGAATAAAGAAGTCGAAACGTGTTTTGCACTTCCCTTTCAATTTAACAATAAAACACAAAAAAAGTGCGTATGAAAGCAAATATTACGTCCATAATCTGTGTAAACTAGAATTTTCATTATTTGAATATTTTGTCAATGCAGTCACGTTGAATTTCATTTTTTCTTCAGAATTCATGACAAAACCTGTTAGAAGACGCCCATTTTCTGTTATGTATAATTCATTCTGTAATGCTATTAATCTCTTTCTTCAGCTTAAGTAAACTATACTAGAATATAATAATGTAGTTAATTAAATACAAAACGAATAAAATAAACCACAGAAATATTATATATTTTATTGGATACTTGTTTTCTTTTGACATTTTGATAATATAAAGACTTCTGGGAGCACAGTGTTTTTTTCTTGTCTATAACTGAGTTTACCCAGCGGATATATACTGGTTGTTTTTGTTGTTCTTCTATGTAATGTTTTTTGTTTCCTTAAATCACCTCTTGTAGTAATCTAAGGCCCAGCGGCCAAAGGCCTCGGGCCAAGGGGTCAAAATGTATGTATATAAATTAAAATTACCTCTAGCTCCTAAACTACAACATTAACAAGGGCCAAAGCTGATAAATAGATGCCCATAATATCAGAACGTGTCTTTTGATTTGATAGTCTAATGCCAAATGACCGAAGGCAAAAATGTATGAACATAACATCACATCTAGCTCGTTAACTATGTTAGCCACTAGTCATTTTTGTGTCGTCATTGAATGTGCTAAAATCTATCCAGTGCACAACTGACACTTTGATCATTCTAACGCGGATAAGACACTTTGATATTTTAACGCACGCCATAATTGCATAGGACTGTACATGTATATATACAGCATTTAGTATTATTAGATTATGACCTATTATATATTATGAAATATTAAATGATTAAGATCTGTATATTTAACATCTAATTTTTCTTCATATCCCTTGTCTCCAAACAAACACCTATTCCTTATGACAATGACCAAACAACAAACAAGATGCACATATATCAATATTATTTCTAATTCTAAATGTGATACTTGACAACTATCTTAAACAAGGCTCAAGCTTCCATCAACAATATTTCACAGTTGTCAGGACAATACTCTAAGAATTATATTTAAACATGCTTTAAACAGGCACTTTTTAATTTCACGATCTTTTGCATAGGATATACGGTATTATAACAAAACAAATTATGCATTTGAAATGGTCGTTGAAAGCGTTTCGTTGCTGTTGAAACGTAAAACTGTAACCGTTTTCGAGTCTTTTGCACGACTCATATATTCCAATGCGGTAATGATTTTGAATGAATCTTAAACTCGATTTCTTGTTTTGCAATTATCGTATTGGGGGATTTTGCCATGCGCAAAGAGTCCTACATCATTATTGTCAAATGGGAGGACCTCTCACCTCATTTGCTTTACTACTCCATAACACAGTGCGCATTCGTCACAGCAACATTAAAACCTACTCGCACTCAAATCGTGCTATAATATTCCTGCATCCACCAGTTTATAAATGGAATTTTAACTGAAATCGGGATTATATATTTAAATTATCAAAGGACTGCCTTCCATATAAATCAAGCCATTTGAATATATTTACATATTGTGGGAATAATGACTGTAAGTATTACATTTGATTACTTTTGTATGAAAACACAAAATTATAAAAATTACAAACCTCATTCACAAGGTGGGTGCAAATTCTAACCCCAAATTCAAAATTTTTAGAATGTGTGGTACGGAATTATTTCAAATTAATGGTATTCACTCATTAACCTGAGAGCACGGATGTCTTGTTTTAAATGAATGCTTTGCGACATCACGTACAAAAGTGAGCGCTGATAGAATGATCTGCCTCGGGATGTCCTTTTTATGGGTGCCACTTTAAAACTCAACTGGTGGTTGTCTGCCGATTCTTGCCGTTTTTTGTCGGTTGGCTATTGTTAATTCCGGTTGAACTGATCAGAACTGACAGGCAACCGCCGGTTGGGTTTTTGAGCGGCCCCTAATGAAATTGAAAATTGAAGGGTTTTGTTTGAAATTTAGGCATGTAAAGAGATCAGTTTGTATATTCAGTACTATATAAGCAACTTCAGTTTTTAACAAAACATCATTTATTAATATTGAACGGGCGTCAGGTTGTTCTTTCTATTTTCTATGAGTCTGGAGTTCTATTAGAACTACTATGTTTACACCAAAACACCTGCAAGTCATAAGTGAACAAAACAATAATGCGTTCAACCACATTAGAAGGTAAACAGTTTAAAGATTCTTTCATTTAAAACTTGCTTTAAGTTTTGATTTGTAGCTCTTTGTGAGATTTAAAATGTCAAGGCATAAATATCAGTATGTGAAATGGTATTTTCTTTTTCCTCTTAAAAGTCTCTATGTGCTAATATAAATACATAAACATGATAAACGATCGATGATACAATTAAAGAAGACAAAAACCGTGTATCTTGTTCATATTGATACACATTTCTTTATAGCCTCGGGGTTGCTATAAAACATAACCCAACATCGTGTAGTTTAAAGAAAAAAGTGATTTGAAGGTTATCGTAGTCGTATTTATCTTTCTCCATCGCATTGCACAAAGACTTTTATATCTAAAGATTGACATTTAATTCCCAGTTGATGAAGACGTTATTACATACAAATCTGCATAAAGCACATAGTAGCTTGTTACGTTTTGATTTCCCCAAGTTAATGTTATGTAATAACAAGTCATTCTCTTTTCAGAATTTTCAGGAAGTTATTATAGCAACGCATGTTGCAAGGCTTAGTTTGAGTTGTTTCCTATATTTGTACTTATAATGTATGGAAAGTCTCAATTTTTCACTGATTTGAGTAAATATGTTAGAATGTACATTCGTAGCTATATATAAGACTCTTAACTCTTAAAGTAACTAAAACTTGAAGGAACTTGAAGTTCTGACCAAATATTGTGTTAATATTCTAATCAAACAGTGATTTCCAAACAAGCATTGATTTTTTCAAATCATTGTACCAACACAGGTACATAAACGTTATTGTATTATTATTCTGAAAATATAGCAGAAGTTTGATTGAAATTGCGAATTAATAATAACTAAACAGTTGCCGTAATTTGTGATTTGCTACCTAAATTTAAAATATTAAATACGTACTGTGCATTAGAAATATTGCAAAAATTTACCAAATGACCTCCAATCCAATATATATTTTTAGACCAGGTATAACATTTGAAATATAAGATATAAGAACTGTCTTTAGGAACTAGCTATAAATCCTCATTATAAACATGTCTCAATATGAAGGACTTGTCAAGACGATATTGCTCCATCTATATCCATCATTTATTACTAGTAAATCTTTGATATTTATATCTAATCTTTACTCCTGGGAAATCCATAGATGCAAATATATAATGGGATATCGTATACATATTTCAAATGCATGACTTAATTGTAAATGGTAAAACTCCTTTATTTATATATCGCAGTGTAAATATATATATATATAAGCTTGACAAACTTAACTGTGAACGGGGTGAATATGCGTTTGTAAAATGTGTATGCTAGAAATACACCAAATGTTTCTGCCACATGCCAATAATTTAACAAACAAAAATCTGCAATCTAATATGTAGATTTCAATAAAGGCGATATTTACGCATATTTAAAAAAACGTATGAAAATAAATTTACGCGTTCTATCATTTAGATAAAGTAATATTTGTTTCTGTAATTGAAATCCAGAAACATATATTACTTTGTCAAAGTTATCACTTATTATGTTCACTGGTAATTTTAAGAATGGTTTATTCTTATCATAATAAATATTGTGATTTCCTCGGAGATTGAGTATTGTATAATTGATGCTTGCAAACTAATAGATACATGAAATTAATGAACAATGCTTCCATTTTATTTCAACGTAATTAAACCGGGACGAAACGTGATGTTCTAACCAAATATAATTGTATTCATATTCTAATCTAACCACAAATAAAAAATTACAAAACAAACAATCAATAAATTGAAATACTTTTTTAATCCTTTTTTTCTTTTCGTTTCGAAGATACAGTATACCAATTAGGTTACTGTAACCTTATTTTATTCATATTCAGTTTTGCACGTAAAAATGAAACAATGTATATACATAATAATATTATATCATTTTAAGTGGCAATGAACATGTCTTCTCATTTAATTTCCGAGAGAGGCTTATGTTTAGGATGAAGTAAAAACCAGCTGAAAAGATAATTCATCCCAATTGAATTTCATTTAATAAAACAACTTAAAAACGCATCATTTTGTGACCGACCTTATACGAATAATAGGTTACCCCTTTTACATCCTTTGTCATCATTTTGAAAAAAATATTAGGGGGTACCACCTAAGGTGGGGTTTGGGTATGCCATCAAAGTCGGGGTGTGAGTGGGGGGGGGATGAAGCTCCGGAAATTTTGAGTCGCCACTTTTAAAAATGTATGCATGCTATGACCCTGAAACTTGCAGGGCATGTTATGATTTTCGATGAAAATCCGTTGTTTAGAACTTTTGTAACACATTTTTTTTATATGATGGCCATTTTTGCCAGAACCCCGATTTTCTGATCTAGACGAACCGGGAGACGAACTATCATAATAATGTAACGTCTCGGCTGACTTTTGTAATCTTGGTATTGTTAGATAGGGGAGGACCATTATCTATTGATAGCAAAACCAAGTTTATAGGATACGTTCAAAAAATTAGGTGTTGGTTGCAAAAAAAACCTCCCCGGGTAGACGTGTTACAAAAAATAGCCTGGGTAGACGAGGATTAAAGATTGCGCTATTTTTACACATTCTCTGTTAATTCTAGCTCTTTTTATGAAAACAGATCCATTGCTTTTGGTTATGAAATTTGTTTTTGTACATGTAAACCCCTATATGAAAAAATACCATTTCATGATTTACATTGTTCAATATATTACATATGAAACAGTTTTCAAAAGAAAACATAACAGCTATATCTCAGCTTCTGTAAATTATGATAGCATAAAGTATTTAAGTAATTTTTTCAGATTCAGATTCAGATTCATTTATAACGATATAATTGCCAATTAACCATGTTTATAAACGATATGTTCTTACAGTAAAGAAAACAGAGTAAAGTTCGATAGTGAATAATTCAAAGAAAAAGAAAAAGGTGTAATAAGAGGTCACACGACTCTAGTCATTTTCACTAAGGTAATCTAGTCAGATGTTGACTAGAATTCCTGGTCACCAGGATTGTTGATACTTTTGTATAGACATTTTCAAACCGACCTTTTCCGAAGATACCCGAAAGCTTTCCGATCGTTTCCGGAAATAAATAGTACCTCAGTGCCTCATCTTTTGACAAAGTTCAACACTTACAGTATGTTTTCAACAACGACGAACGTTGCCGTTTTTACATGCATATATTAACTTTTGTGGTATCATGTTTTGTTTTATCGTCATCTGCCGACTGCAATTGCTGTGGCACGTGACCATGTTTTCCAAAGTTTTCCGATCACTGTTTGAAAAGGTCTATAGGACGGGGCAAGCAAGAATGACAAGTATGTCTAGTCAAACTGATCGGATTCGAGTCAAAATAATTCGACTAGGATTTCTAGTAAAAACAAACAAAAAAAAACCGACTAGGCATTTCTAAGAGTGTAGGTGCCACCTTCAGGGGGGTCAGGGTATCCCGTCAAAGTCGGAAGGTAAGGGGAGGTGGTTGCCACCTCGGAATATTTTAAGTCGCCTTTCTGAAAGCTATCTGCATGGCATGGTACTAAAACTTGAAGAACGTGTTTTTTTTTTCATTTCCTTCTTTATAAACAAACAACCGGGTAAAATTACGATATTTGGAACTTTTGCAGCACAATTTTGATTTTTTGGCCATTTTTGGCAAAAATCGTGATTTTCCGACTTGGAAGTACTTAATACGTCATAATTACGTAACGCCTCGATTTTCTTAATTTTGGTATCAATAGAAAGAGGAGACACTACCCTATACTATGGTACCAAACAACTTAACTTTTGGCGGTTAAATTTCAATTTTATAAGGGTAACCACCCGCCCCCTTGATAACAAACGTAACAAAAATTACCTTGGTAAGGCAAGGGTTAAAGCATTTGCCTAAGTGATTCTTTTTTTTTCTGTCAGGACAAAAACAAACACTTGTGGGAGTTATGAAGTTAACACTTGCCATAAGCCAAGATGAAAACCGAATCTGATTATACCGCAGCTATTCTTGGTAATCTTGGGTTGATCGAAATACCGTTCTTCGTTTTCATTTGTTTACATTACTGTATGACCTCAATATTCAAAATACCTTGGGTACGTAATATAATTTAATCATTTTGTTCTTATTCTCTATAATTTAGTTTTATAAATCCAGTTCATCTGTGGCACATCTTAGTATGGAAGTAGATTATACTTTGCTCTATCGGCTTATCTGATTTTTTGGAATATTCACACCTTATGAAATATTTAAGAAGCTAAGCAATCATAGGACTGAAGAAGTCCTAACACCCTATGATTGCTATTAAAATACTCTAGATGTAAAATAAGATATTTTTAATAACATTTTTAATGCAAACCTTTCATTTCGTAATCCCTTTTTTATATATTCTAATGCTGATGATATTGTAAAAATATATTAAATTAAGTCATAAGATTTTGAATATCCCTCGGTTGACAAATTTTAAATCTCATTGTTTACTATTTTAAAGATCGCGCAATTCATAGCGTTAGCTTATTTCATGTTTGTCTAAAATTATCCTTGTTTGGGTATTTTAAGAGGTTAAGTGTAATGCTCAACCAAGCGCTATTTAACTTTAACTTCTTGTGCTACAAGTTTTGTTAAGAACTGAAAATTTTGTTTAAAAAGAACGAACGTTGACCCAATCAGTCTTACTTAATATCAAATTATGGGACTATCAGTCCACTTTTAGATCAACCTTTCATTCTCATTTGCATGGCTTCTTATCAATTCTTTGCTTTCCGTTTATATATGTATATTTAAGTATTATGATGTCAGATCATCTGTCCTTATTTGATTTATTAGTGTGTTTGTGGATTTATTCAAGCCACATATGTTAACCGTTTTACTGTAAATAATTCAATTTCTAATTTAAAGCTGCAATACGTAGCTATCACAATGCATTATATAGAAACTAAGGTCTAAACAGGCATGTTCATAAGCATTTAAAGCATGGTCAATGTAATTGCAAAAAAGGCTGGTAGGCCGTTAGTATCTTTATGAAAAAGTCGATAATAAATCAATGAAACAATAATCAATCATATTCTTGGCCATAGCACTGGTTCCGACTCATTTTTATTTATCTTTTGCAATCTGCGTTAGCAGATAATATTTTCATATTATTTCTATATAAACCTTAATTGCCATTTATGTTGTGTTTTATATGAGGGTGCTCCGAGCGGAAAGTAACAAACTTAACAATTGGATTTAATACATAATATTTCAATTTGTCATATTAATAACTTCCGAACGATGACAAATAAACCTCTATTCTTATTTTCGATTTAGAGATCGAATAACAATGCAGTCCACATAAAATCTACTGTTTTAAAGAACAAGAACTACTTAGAAACTACAAAGAATTACTGAACTTTAAATTGTCCTTCAAAAACTTATCTTTTTGTAAGCAATCACCAAACATATCTCAACTTTTTAAATCAGCACTTTTTATATATACTTTATTTTTTTGTAAAACAATAAGACATGGCAAGAATACAAATGTGTCACGTACATTTGTCTACTTGCTCCGGCTTAAAATGAAGATCACGTCGATAGTTCTTTTGTGTTGTAGCTGATATACGTCAGTGTTTCAACACAATTGTGTGTTATTCTTTCAAAAATGATCATGACACGGTATTTAGAAACCTTAATCACGGACTTGTTAAATATTAGTATTGCAATCATCTAAGACATACCGGAAAAAAGTAATGATGAAACATTTTGAAGATTTGAGCACGGACTTGCTAAATAATAGAGCATTGCGATTCGGATTACGATAATCTAATAGACAAACCTGAATCTGTATCTGAAAACTCGCCGTATATAACACATTGTTATTTATTCTTCAAACCAACGAAGTAATATTCCCCAAACCAATGAGGTAATATATATGTAAGCACACATCTCAAACATCTTTCTTACGTAGAAGGCGGTGACATAAAATATTATTTTTTGTAGTAAAATGAACA
>JXSR01S048757.1:46257-61515 GCA_000969725.1 Ophiothrix spiculata
ACAATTTTCCCATTACTATTGGCTTTGGTATTATAACCAAGATTTTTCAAGTGACTCCAGAGTTTTTTGGATTACCCATGCTATCCTCGAGATTGGCCATACCGCCTAAGCTTTCAAAATGACAAGCATTTCATCTTGTAAAAATTAGCAAATTAGAGTGTTAACATATAGTTTTCTTCAAGCACAAATTTGACGGATTTGATTTGAAATAAGGTATGAAAGTTTTCAGACGTGGTACCAATAACCGATGTTGACAAATATTTGTTTAGAGTCAACAAAACCAATTAGCACGAATGATTAGATACAGAGAATATTCAACTTCATAACCAACTAGTTAGCAAAGCATTGTTAAGCTTTGGGGAATTTTGTTAACCCATCAAATCAATGTGTTGAAAACAAAAAGGCGGTAAACACCTGAAAAGTTGTTGCTAAATATTGGTTGCGTGATAATGTTGAACTTGTGACTGTTTAAACTTAATCGTACATGTGCTTTCAACGAAATCTTATATAAGGGTTAGAATGGGACAAGGTACTTTAGGCAACACAAGGAACTTATGGCTCATTCCAGTGGAAACTGAACCTTTTTTTATTTCAAGCAAAAAATCAGCTTCTTTATTCGACCACATAAACATGTTTTTCAGTCATACATTTGTTACTTGGTACGTGAGAAGTATTTTCCAATCAGAAATTGTAAAGTTTGTATATCCGTGCATGAATGAGCACATGTTTTGTTTCAAAAATGTCACAAACGTTACCAAACGTTACAACACAAAACAATGCATTAAAATAAATCCTGGCGATATAATGTTCTGTAACTTTTATGAAATATTTGTAAATATGTGTCCTATAATCGGTGTAAGGCGCAATAAAAAAATCGTTGACACTTCAGAGAAATTGTACTTTGAAGTGATTAGGAGCAAAAAACCATTTCCGTGCGCGGCCACAAACGTTACCGAACGTTACATGGACTTTACTCAGGATTTTGGCAATTGATTTAATTATCAAACATCTACATGTCTTGACCCCACCAGTGAGCACCATTATCAACAACAAACTCGTTGATATAATGTTTATGCTAGGTTCTGTGGCCATTTAAAAGTGAAATTTTCCAATTTTCGGTCACAAACGTTACTTTGGAATGAGCCTTATGATATTCTCTGTTTTTGGTCAAAAATATATTTATCAGCCAAAATACGGTAATAACACAAAAAGCAGCGACGTTTTGTCTGAAAATGAAAGAAATAAAGGAATAAGTTCTCTCGATTTACAAGTCTTTAGAATGCAGTAAAGTACTTCTTCAAATGATAAATCTGATTGAAAGTGTTTTCTGAACGTTCCATTGCGGAATTGTAATAATGCTGTTGACAAGAAAGAAACAGTGCCAATAGAGAGTATCCCAATCAAGGAAGTTCATGTTACAGGTTATTGATGTCAATATCTAGCTAACAAGGCGTTGTTAAGGTATGGGGAATTTCATGTAAATGTGATAAAAACAGGAGTGGTAAAGACCTGAGAAAATACGTTGTTTTGTATTTAGTGTGCATGATGATTTCAGGCAACTTCAAATTATTGATATTGTGCTTTAAAGTATTTTTAATACATATCTAAAATTAAAAAAATTCTATCTGCAATTTTACAATCAAATAGATCCTTTTCACATGGTGCAAATAGAAAATAAATAGAAAACATTAATAAACTGGTTTCATGAGGTCAACAAACAAAGAAACAGCAACAACTAAAAATCTACCTATGAGGACAGTCTTTTATTTTCAACATTATGCATCATGCAAATCGCTCTTTACGTTTACGTTTCAATACAGTTGAATTGCTCCCTGTTTTTGATCATGGTGATAACCAGCGAAGTCGTCCTCCAGTACCGATGAAATCGCTTAACTATTTACAATTTCATGCGATTTCTCTCCCCACTCTCCCTAGTAAAATATAACTACAATCCTTTCCATTTAAGGGAATTTTAAGGGATATTTCTTTAGAAGAATTTTTATTTTCAACACTTTCTTAACAATTGACTAGCGCACTCAGCACATCACTAGTTAAAGCGTACAGCTTTTGTCAAAATACGCTCCAACATCCAAACACTCTGCCAGCTTTTAAGATCATTTTGGTGATGGGAATGATGTAACCGAACACAACCTCAAAGATACCTGCACTGTTCCCTTTTAAAACATTTCGTCACTGAAGTTGTAATTTGGAATCCCATTTCCCTCTATTGCCGCTGTTCTATTCTTGTCACCTCAATTATTACAACTACGTCAGAAAACTTTCGAATATCATTTAATCAGCTCCATTTTATTATTACACATGCATTTTGAGTTATCTGGGCGCACTGTGTGTGAAAGTTTTGCTGCTTTCAAAAATTCAAGAAAGGTTTTGTCTTACAATGCTCTACAGGGTGAGTCAATAAAGTGTAAAAAAAAAATCAACGGAACATTTTTACAGGAAATTTGTTTGTGTTTATCAACTTTAATTACACTTGATAAATAGCAAATTTAATCAGCTTTCATGAGAAGTTTAGTTTGTTGATATTGACCAATGCATTCAAAAGTTACAGCCCTTTAAGTAAATGTACCCAATTTTGATATCGAACAAATTTGCTTCAACATGAACTCTTTACTGCGCAGCAGTGGCTAATAACTTATCGATTGTACATAGATGAACTTGATGCAGCATTGAAAATGTTAAACGGGCACGCATTGAGCAGAGATACTGAAGAAGATTCAATGATGCAGATCAAAGTACTGATTGTAAATTCAGATGTCAGTGCACACTCTTGACAACTAATGCCAGGAGATAAATTATGGCGCAACAAATTATGTAGCAACCGGCAACAAAATGCAATTCAATATCATCAAACTCATAGTCCGGTTGAAGATCGCCGTCTGTTCTGTCTGCCGTTTATCCAGCGGCGTAGCTAGTGGATGTGGCGCCCGGGGCAAGAAATTAAAATTTCGCCCCCCCCCCCCCGGCGCGAAAAGCTGAATTGCTAATATTGCGTTTGGAAACGCACGGAGCATGTGTACATTGTAGTTTTGAGCTGAAAATTCAATTCACACATGCTCTGTGCGTTTCAAAACGCAATGCTTCGCAAGTATGAATTCAGCTTAAGCGCTAGCATTAACGGGTGGGGTCCAGGGGCCCGCCTTAGGGCCCCTGGTGGGGTCCAGAGGCAAAGCCCCGGTGGGGGTCGAGGGGCGAAGCCCCCCCGAAGCCAGTGGGCTTCTACAATTTGAACGACAGGAGATCCCATTTCCTAGGGCAAAATATTTTTTTAAAATACCCATTGCCATCAGGACATAAGTGAGAGCAGGAGGAGAAAAAAATACCTATATCACCCACTATAGTTTGGGTCCGTGGGTAAAGCACCGGTGGGGGTCGAGGGGGCGAAGCCCCCCAAAAACTACATGCTTTTTGGTTGGGTAATATGAAAGCCACTGTAGTGGGGGTCGATGGGCGAAGCTATAGGGTTTTACTGCATTTTGTGCTTTTTTGTGGGGTTATATGAATATTGTATGGTAATATTTTTGGGGCAAAAATATTCAAAAATATTGGGGGGGGGGGGGCATCCCAACCCCCAGGGCCATCTTCCCTCCTTTTTCATTTTTCTTTTCTCTTCTCTTTTTTTTTCTCCCCTCTTTTCCCCTTTTTTCTTTCTCTTCTCTTTTTTCCTTTTTGTCATTTCAGCGCCCCCCCCTGCGGGTGGCGCCCGGGGCACGTGCCCCCCTTCCCCCTAGCTACGCCACTGCGTTTATCCCGATGTAATGAAATACAGCGTCCGTGTGACTGAGTGTCCTAGCTTCTATAGAATTGTGTAAAACGTACGTGTACATGTTCGATCAATATATCATTGATTGCGACTTATTCCGTGTAGTTCAATTAGACCCGGACTCCTGATTATGGGAGACAATCAGTCTCATTACACCGATCTCATCATCTCAATTTAAGATATTGTTTATCATTTTGTGTTTATGAGCTAAAGACCACGCAACGCAACTCTCCGTAACAGAAGAACAAAAAACAAACAAACAAACAACCGAATTAGAGTAGTTTTTTGAGAGATCTGAACATTACCTCAAGAGTCAACCAACTACCCAATATTTCGCAGTCCACATTCAACAGCCTCTTGTTCTTTTTTTTAATTTTTTTATTTCCATCTTAACAATTAAAAGAGACATCAGCCTTTGTTACCAATACGCAAGTAAACTAAATAGCGTAGTTTGTTCGCCGTTCAAATTCTGTACCTCCACTCAAATGACTATAACTTTAGAACGCTTTGTCCAATTTCAACTAAATAAATTTTCTATGAAAGCTTATGAAATATGACATCTCATACAGGAACAATTTTGCAAAAGAATAGGAGAAACTAGTTATAATAATATAAAATCACTGATTAGATTACACCTTATTTTGACTCACCCTGTATTTCATCGTCAAGATTCGTCAACATGCTCTAGATCAGCAGTTGTTGCAACATTGCTCGTTCATTATCCATGTCATCATTTTTGTTATGAAGTACTAAGGTAGCTTATGTTCCCTGAATTGAAGTACAATATACTAGTATTATTATTGATCTGTTCATTCAACATGATCAATCGCAACAATGTTTACTAATTTATCATTTGCATGCTATATTTTACCTGTGCTGAAAAAATGAACACATTTGAGGTAAAATAAGACTGATATGATAAATTTTCAAAAGTGACCCATATTTATTCCATTCAGAAACACCCCTACTCTATGGCTAATAATCATGAAATTGTATACAATTAGGCAAAAATGCACCCAAATATTTGATGAAACATAACTTTTATTGTTCACCATCGATTGAAATGAAACAAACGGCATCTGAAAGTTCATTTCATGGGCTATAAAATACAACCTTTACATACTTTCTGACTATCCGTTAAACCCAAGAAAATGACATGCAAAGATTGTAAGTTTTTTCTGGGACACCCTGTATTTGGGAATCATAGGTGCAATCCAAATTAACAAGAAATGTTTTTCTGGATATCACTGAGGGATGGCAGATGGCAGCCACGATGATTTTCAAAAATGTTCGCCATTTTCAGCCCATTTTGGTCTAATGTGCTTAATAAAACTATGCTTTTTGGTCCAATTATCCATTTTTTTCGACATAAGCACGTGGTGTCTTTCTCTAACGATACATATCCACTGTTTTTCTTTCAAAACAAATTGTTGAAAGCGCGTGTACGATTCAATTTAAACAGTCACAAGTTCAACATTATCACGCAACAAGTAATATTTAGCAACAACTTTTCAGGTGTTTACCGCGTTTATGTTTTCAACAGATTACAGTGATGAGTTAACAAATTCCCCAAAGATATTACGGGCTTTTGTTAACTAGTTACTGGCATTATTATGCCGTTAACACTAACCTACGAAGTTGAAAACACTCTAATCACGTTTGCTAATTGACTCTGTTTGGCTCTAAACAAAGTATTTGTCAACGTGGGATATTGGAACCACGTCCGAAACTTTCATGCCTTATTTCTAATCAACTCCATCAAAATTCTTACTCAAAGAAAACTGTAATATTTCATCACTCTAAATATGTGTTACTCGGTGAATTACTTGTCACTTTGGAAGTGCGAGCGCTAAAATTAATGGTGTGTTTTTTGTGTGTTTGTGTCAAAGCTTTTGATTCCACACATTGAAAAAAGATTAGTTGAAAATCAAAGATCTGAGCGTTTTGATCCTGCAGAAGTGTTAATTCCGGTATATTTTCTCCCTTTTGTGCCTGATAAGGATATGATTCATTTATCGGTTGGAATGGATATTAAAACGGGTTTAAAGTAATATTAACTATGTTTAACCTAGGATTCCAAGAGTTTTTTAAAAATTTATTGACTGATTAAGAAGTTGATATTAAAAAAGTTTTAAGAACATAAATACTGGTTTAGGACAGGAAAACGAGGCTTATGTAACATGTTGAAAATACTACACTACGGTATATAGTGGCTTAAAATGTATAACACTAATAGTGTGATGAAAATAGACATCTTTGATAAAAGTGACGATATCTTGAACTGATGATTAAGCCAATGTAAGGAAAGCTACAATACTGGCTCCCCCACCCAAGGATGATGAAAATGATAGAGGTACAGAACTAAAGGGTAAGAAACTCCGGCAAAAACTTACTTTAAGGGTAGATGAGATTTACGCCAGGCATTCTAAAAAATTCTAAAAATATCAAAGAGCAGCGACGCACTGTCTGATTGACAATTGAATATTGAAATGCAAGTGTGACCCAAGTCCACTGGAGTAGTTTTTATGAAAAACGGAAAAAAAACTTCACAGTATGTCTGATTTTTAAGTTATGCCAATTTGGCTAGCAGGGTAGGTTAATGAATCCAATTGCCATATGAAACGTGATTTTTCTATTTTGTGCTTGCAGTGCTTTGCACCACGAGGTCATTTTAGACAGTGAACTTGGGTCAGTCTTGCATTCATATGTGCTTTTATGTATAATATTTTATGTAAAAAGGAGGTTAGTAATGCATCTGTGCTTAGGCTCTGCTAGTCTGAGCCAAATTTCATTGAAAAATCAGTCGGAAAACAATATTTTGACATATTTGCTGCGGAGCTTTTCCTTAAATAGATTTTCGACCGCCATTTTGAAATTAGAATACCGATTTTCAATTTTTGCATGTTTTCTTAACCTTATAAACAGAACATACACCTGACACCAATTATCTTCAAGAGAAACTTTGGCCGAGAACATGGTTTTGACTACTTATGATACATTCAATAAAACAACATTATGTATGGAAAACTGACCCAAGTCCATGGATTTTGACAACTTTTGAATTCATAAAGGACATTTTGGGGTACTTCTGGTGCTGATTCATTGTAGTCCTTCACGCACAAGGTAGCTGTAGTTATGAGAAAGTCTCCCCTGTGTATAACTCATTTTTGGAAAAAAGTGGGGTCAGTTTTGCATTCTGGTATTCAATTGTTAATACCAACATTTAGAATAGTTTTTAAAGGCTACTACAGTGACGAAGCTGATTAGAAATAGGTTTTGAAAGTTTTCGGACGTGGTTGCAATAATTGTGTTGACAAGAAAAAAATAATGCAAATAAAGAATTTCCCAATCAAGAAAGTTTGCGTTAACAGGTTATTGGTGTCAACAACCAACTAACTATGATGGGAAGAGAAAGGGGAAAACACCTGAAAAGGCTGTTTATTTTTGTGTGTATGGTGATAATTATAGTATAAATTGTGCTTACCGACGCCCTTAAGGTGTCTGGCCCACGCGCCGTCCATGCGTACCAGTACGCGCTAGTTTCCGAGGTGGTAAGTGCCGAAATAACGCATGCGCATATACTCTGAGTAGTGTTTTGAAGCTAAAAATGGCCATATTTTAATATTTTTCTGGAAATTTCTTCGGTGACCCCCAATTTTTATTGTTTTATATGAAAGAACATACTTGTGCGCAACTTTTGTGAAAAAATTGACAAAAATTTTCGATGAATTTTTTGAATAAACACATTTCCCATAGACTCCTGTACTAATTTTTTCCCCAAAACCTCCAAAAATGCTGTTTTTAAACCGACTAGCATTCAAAAATGAGTCCGGTGACCCCCAATTTTTATTTTAAAAATCGTTTTTACATCGATAAAATATCATTCATGCCGATGTTTACTAAAAAATTTCGGGCAGATCTATCATGGACCAGACACCTTAACGCAAACAAGAAATTTGCCACGAAAATACTTTATATAATATTTGTCTTGGTCCCTTCATCTAACAATTTCAACTGAAAAAATTGAAATATTGTTAATAATTTAATTGTCCTAGCTAATCACTGAGTATATTATTGTATTTTGCACATGGTTTTTTAACACCCGGACAATAAGAACAGTGGACTAACATTCCTACTAAATCGGCTGGAAACTTGCTTTGTCTGAGCCTTCAAAGTGACAAGCGATTCATCTGGAAACAAATTTAGAGCGTTAATATATAGTTTTCTTTGAGCAAAAATTTTGACGGATTTGAAATCAGATATGAAAGTTTTCGGACGTGGTACCAAAAACCCATGTTGACAAAAATTAATACTTTGTTCAGAGCCAACAAAACCGAACCAATTGGTTGTGTTTCTAATTTAGAGAGTTTTCAACTTAACTAGTTAGCAAAGCATTGTTAATCCCGGGGCATGCAGGAGGAGACGCGTATGTAGGGGTCAAAGGATCCCTTTTTTTTAGCGTCGCTGGCACCCAAAGACCCCTATTATTTACAATTGCATGTGTTCTCACCCAAAGACCCCATATTTTTTTTTTCTCTTACCGAATGCCCAATTTTGCTCAACAAATGCCAAAAAACCATGCTAACCCCTAAATTTTGACCAATGAGCCCTCATATTTTTGTATTTGTCTCTCACCGAATGCCCAAAATCATACACTCACCCACTGATGACCCCTCATTTTTTGAGCCTGTGCTCGCACTGAATGCCCCAGCCTGTCGGAGCGCGTTACACTCGTATCCATTTCATATTTAATCGCCCCCCCCCCTGGTGTTAAGCTTTTGGAAATTTTGTTAACTCATCATATCATTGTCAGGCGGTACAGGTCGCGATTTATTAGAAGATTCTAAATTTAGGGACTAGGGATTTCTAAAACGCAAATTTAGCGTACATTTTACGAATCTTTCTATTGGCGTATTGATATTTACAATATTACAAAGGTCATATTCTAAAAATTTCTTCAAAAATAACAAAAGTCCTCATATAGGGACCAATTTTATTATATTATTTTGAATCCTCTGGGGTTCACGCGTGAACCCCATTCGTAGCAAAGAAATTTAAGTTTATTCGAAGAACTATCTTTCTACAAATTGAAATAACGGCGGGCGATACTACGTATAAATACTAGTAGAATTTGACGGTGACGAGGCATGGCCAACATCGTCTGATCATTGTGTTGATAACAAAAAGGCGGTAAACACCTCAAAAGTACACGTGCTTTCAACAAAATCTTATATCAGAGTTATGGTTTATTCAGAGTCTGACGATATCTATCGATCGCTGACCATCGATGCGCAGTCTTTTACACTCGCTATTCCAGACGATGGTGGCCGCGTACTAAATTGCCTGTTTACCGGACTTGTTTACTCAGTTTTGATGCGTATGCATCCGTAGTATCGCCCGTATATTTCAATGCGTAAATAAAAAGAAAAGTAGTTCTTTAAAATAATCAGAATATCTTTTAAGTTTTCTGGGGTCGAAGTCCCGACCCCAACGGTTTTGAAATCTGCATATGTTTATACACTAAGTAAGGGCATAAAATGAAATTTTTGAGCGTCAGTTAAAATTCAAGTTTTTTGAATGGGAGTGTAAAGACTGCGCATCGATCGATGCACTCTGAATAAACCATTAGCATGATTAGGAGTTAGATTGGGACAAGGTACTTTATCAGTAAAGTAGGCACCCTAAGGAAATTTTAATATTCTCTGTTTGTTGGTTTTAAGATATTTTTCTCAACCAATATAACAGCCCACAAAGCATTGACTGAAAATGACCGAAATAAGTTCTCCGCGAGATCGATTGATAGGTCTTTAGAATGCAGTAAAGTACTTCTTTATCTAAACCTGAAAAAATAATAAACAGGTTTAATGAGGTCACCAAACAAATTAATATTAATGCATAATAAAAACAACAACAATAGCAGCAGCAGCAGCAACAACAGCAACAACTTGACAACAACAACAACAACAAAATAATCTATAAATAATCTAGAAGGAACGTTTTATATTTCCCATATTAGGCCTATGCATTATACAAATCGCTCTTTTTCGTTGCTGTTTCAACATTGTTCAATACGGTTGAATTGCTCCTCTCTGCTTGATCATGGTGATAAGCAACGAACTCATCCTCCCGTACCGAAGAAGTCGTTCGCCTATTAGAGTTCCACGCGACCACCCGAATCCCGAGTAAGATTCTATGACTTCAAACCTTTCTATGTAAGGGCATTTTGCGAAAGAAGAATTACTATTTTTAACACTTTCTTAATGACTGACTATAGCACTCAGCACATCACTAGCTTTTGTCAAAATAGGAAACAACACTCCAATATCCTAACACTTTACTAAACCCTTCTGCTTTTTGATAATTTTGGTGATGGAAATTTTGTAAATGAACACAACCTCAAAGTTAACCTTAATAAATGATCATTAACATTTCACCGTTGAAGTTAACTTTTCTATTATTGTGTACACAATTGTTGTAACCACCTTCGAAAACTTTCAAAACTCATTTTAATCAGTTTCATTATTGTTGAACATGCATTTTGAATTATCTGTTGGCCTCACTAAGAATGTGTTGCTTTGCTGCTCTCAGGCAATAAATCTCGGTCATTTTAATCCTTAAGTCTACATCCTTAATTTTTGATATGTATTAACAAATTTTCAAAGCACAATATCAATAATTTGAATCATCATGTACACTAAAAACAAAACAACATATTTTTTTTCAGATCTTGACCCCTCCTGTTTTTATAACATTTACATGACCCCATAGCTTAACAATGCCTTGTTCGCTAGATATTGACACCAATAACCTGTAACATGAATTTTCTTGACTGGGAAACTCTCTATTGGCACTGTTTCTTTCTTGTCAACAACATTATTACAACTTCGCAATGGAACGTTCAGAAGACATTTTCAATCAGATTTTACATTTGAAGAAGTACTTTACTGCATTCTAAAGACTTATAAATCGATCACGCAGAGAGCTACGTCACTGCTTTCTGAGTTATCTTGGCTGATAAATATATGTTTGACCAATTCACAGAGAATATTACAAGTTCCTTGTGTTGTCTACTTTACTTATAAAGTACCGTGTCCCATTCTAACCCTGATATAAGATTTTGTTGAAAGCACGTGTACGATTAAATATAAACAGTCACAAGTTCAACATTATCACGCAACCAATATTTAGCAACAACTTTTCAGGTGTTTACCGCCTTTTTGTTTTCAACACATTGATTTGATGAGTTAACAAAATTCCCCAAAGCTTAACATTGCTGTGCTAACTAGTTGGTTATGAAGTTGAATATTCTCTGCATCTAATCATACGTGCTAATTGGTTTTGTTGGCTCAGAACAAAGTATTTGTCAACATAGGTTATTGATACCACGTCCCAAAACTTTCATACCTTATTTCAAATCAAATCCGTCAAATTTTTGCTTGAAGAAAACTATATGTTAACACTCTAATTTGCTAATTTTTACAAGATGAAATGCTTGTCAGTTTGAAAGCAAATGCGGTACAATAAGCTGTGAGCCGGTGTGAAAGTAATCGTAGTCTCCCTGAAATGGTAGTCCGCCTTCCACAGACCATAACGGAATAAAGCGTGAAGCTAATGTTTTGTGAGAGTCGTTGACCCATACTTTACTGAACAACCCGGACAATAAGAACGGGGGACTTACATTCCTGCTACACCGATGTAATAAGACTAAAAGTCATACCTCTAAAATTGT
The DNA here is from genome assembly GCA_000969725.1 of Ophiothrix spiculata. Classification (NCBI taxonomy): domain Eukaryota; kingdom Metazoa; phylum Echinodermata; class Ophiuroidea; order Amphilepidida; family Ophiotrichidae; genus Ophiothrix; species Ophiothrix spiculata. Next base: position 57,768 of record JXSR01S048757.1, read on the forward strand.
CCGGGGCAGTATATAGTAGGTTGTAGGACTTCTAATTGTCCTGGTTGTATACAGTAAAGTATATCTCTCAAGCAACATTAGTCTTATATCACGCTTTATTCCGTTATGGTTCATGGAAGGCGGACTTGGATCCCAGGGGGACCAAGATTACTTTTACACCGGGTGTCCGACAAATAATCGTAATATCAAGTGTTCTGCATTATATACTAGGCTACTAATAAAGAAAAACTTAATAAAAGATAATTTCACAGAAATTTATAATACGCCTGGCCAGGAAAGTCTATCATTATTTGTGACCGTCCATCTCAAAGGAGCTGTAAATGCAGCAAACTCAGTTCATTTTGCGCTACTAGGAGAAAATGCAACCAGTGGGCTGGTTTTTGTGTGTGTTTTTGTCAAAGCTTTTGATTCTACACATTGAAGAAAGATTAGTAGAAAATCAAAAATCTGAGCGTTTTGATCCTGCAGAAGTGGTAATTCCGGTATTTTTTCTCCCTTTTGTGCCCGATAAGGATATGATTCATTTATCGGTTGGAAAAGATATTTAAAACGGGCTTAAAGTAATATTTAACATGTTTAACCTAGGATTTCAAGAGGTTTTTTTGATATTTCATTGACTGATTAAGAACTTGATAGTTAACATCTAGTTAAAGAAGCAAGTAACTAGATATATCTAATACATGCCATTTTATAAGGCAATATTTAAACATGCTCTCGGAGCATGTATTAGATACTCCTCCCGGAGCAGCTGCTCCGGGAGCTGCTCCAGGAGCATAATTTCGGGCCCAAATCTCACAAAAGCGATCCAGAATGCTTTAAGGCTGGGGTAGACCTACGCTGGTACCCTCGATGTGGGCGCTTCACTATATGGTTCAGACTGCCCATCACCGCAGGTATTGCCTGATCAAAATTAGTCAAAATTAAAATTAGTCAAAATTTTGACCAGTAGAATTACACAACTTGACAGCTCACTCGCCCTATCAAACTACACGGCAAACGTTCGTGATTGGAAGGCTTTGGTGAAGAGGTTGACAAAATGGACAAAATGGCGATGTTTTCATGCGCGACCTCTGCATGGCGCCCCGCGTTTAACAACGCATTACAAGCATTCGCGCAATTACCAATGCGTCACGCATGTTGTGTGTTTGACGCGGATAACAAATGCCTTCAGGGCATGGGCGCGGCCAATCAAGTGCTTAGATTGATTAGCGGATACCTGCGTCTTATGTCAGTGTGGGGTTGTTGAAGACATAAGAGGCCGGGGACCAGCGTAGGGTAGACCTTCAAATGGCATAAATGGTTTTTGTACTCTAACTCTCAAACTAATTGTATAAACTATATAAAAGTATACATTTTTAGAAGCGGATTTTTTACCCTGAACATGATGATGATATCAGTTTGTGTCCAAAAATGACAATTTTGGCAAAAAATGCCAAAAACTGGTTTTTTTGCCCCAAAATTTCTGGAAAGTCTAACTAAAATTTGCATTTGTGAAATGTTGAACTTTTTTGCTTTTTGGAATCTAGAAACAAATGTCTAGGAAAGGTTTTCTCATTTTTTTTTATTTTTTTTCTTAGTTTTTAAAAAATGCCAATAATAGGTCAAAATATGTAAACAAATCCCACCGCTGCCACCATTTTGGCATATTTTTGAAAAAAATTCAAAAAATAAGATAAAAATCAAAAATTTGAGAAAAGCTTTCCTAGACATTTGTTTCTAAATTCCAAAAAGCAAAAAAGTTCAAAATTTCACGAATGCAAATTTTAGTTAGACTTTCCAGAAATTTTGGGGCAAAAATGAATACTTTTATATTGTCTATGCAATTAGTTTGAGAGTTACAGTACAAAAAACATTTATGCCATTTGAAGGTCTACTCCAGCCTTAAATGCTTCTACGGTGATTAAGATGATCTAAAATTAGTTTTGAAAGTTTTCGGACGTGGTTGCAAAAATTGTGTTGGCAAGAAAGAAGCAGTGTCAATAAAGAGTTTTTCAATCAAGAAAGTCTGCGTTAACAGGTTATTGGAGTCAATAACCAGCTAATAAGGCGTTGTTAAGCTTTGGGGAATTTGGTTAACTCAACATCTAAATGGAATGAAATGAATTACCTGAAAAAAAATTGTTTTTGAATGTATGACAACCTGCTTCCCTATGCTTTTATTTAAACAAGTAATTAGCAATGAAAATACTTCATAATAAAATAGTTGCCTTCAAGTTGGTTATTTCATCTAACTTTAAACATGTTAAATAAAACATGACAAATACATCCTAAATTTACGAGAGAAACATTTTTAATCGTAAAGACTTATTTTTTTCTTTTCGAAAACCGTATTTTAAGTTGCGTGAAAAAACCTTTTTATTTTTTTACGCGTCTGGTGCGCCGGAGTTAAAGTTCAAATGCAACTCACGCGATACTCGTCACGAGCTCGCGTGATTTGACTGTTCTGTTGCTGTGTGACTTGATAATCGATTTGATAGAGGGTTTGCACGTGACGTCACACGGTACTCACAACTGATTCCACAGCACTAATTGATCTACCCCGCACCACCCTATGGCACATGCGGGCCGCCATAACATGACACACCGGTTGCACTGAAGTGTCTCAAAAGTAGTTAAAATGTGGGTTGAGTGGCTTAGTTTTGTTCTAGATATTTACTTTGGATGTCTGTCAACAAATATTGATGCAAAAATCTCAGTTTTTCTCCAATATAAGCTCATATTTGGTCATTTTCCCTCTAAATTGAGAGACGCAAAAATGGTCTAGAAATCCCCAGAACACGAGCTGCCGTTTAACATGTTAAAAATGTAGGGTAGTGTAGGGAAAAATCGAGCTGCTGAACCCCACTTCAAATGCTTGTCAAATGATAGTAAGTAAATATCATTGTTTTTCAGAAAATCATTGGTTTTATTGCATTGTCACACCATAGATGTTAAATTTTGGGGTAAAAAAGACACGATATTTGCATATAAAACAATAGGAATACCAATTAGTGCTGTGGAACCAACTCCATTTTCATGGGCCGGCAAACAACAAGTCCGTCATATTATCATCTTTTAACAGTATCACGATACCAGATCACGACAAATGATGACAAGAATATACATTACATTTATGTAGTTTAATTTTCAAGTCATGATTTGAAAGTTACAGCCGATTTTGATGTCTTGTTTACATCACAAACCCTTCCGCGCCCACCGAAAGGAACCAAGATGGCGGCGCAAAATGGTCTCGTGCAAACCCTCTATTGGTTTGTTGTTCACGCACGGAGCGATTTGCTCCCGCCCAGAATGTAAAGGTTTTTTTTCCAGATGACTATAATAGTGGAAAATTTAAATATTTCATAGAGATTAAAATGGTTTTAATCCAAAAAGGTTGGAAGAAGAAAATCTTTGACATTTGAATTTTTAATCTGAAAGGATTGATCGGAGAATTGATACTTAATCTCTTAAATTTAAATAACAGGTGAAAATTGATTGTAATTTTAAACTAACTCATCTTATTTCAAATGCAACTTTTACTCTTTCTGTCAGTGAGTCCTTGATACCACCAGCCAAAAGTTGCTAAGATTTAGTGCAACTACTAATGTATCTAGGTCTTGATGTAATTATTTTTCAATTTTATCGCACTGAACATACGAGAGAAATTTCGCTCTTTTGGCCAGAGCATGTTGTTGACCTCGAACGTCTTTTAGCGCTGATGACGAAATCACAAACTGAAAATTTTGTTTCATCATTTGACAAATAATAA
>JXSR01S048768.1:29607-45587 GCA_000969725.1 Ophiothrix spiculata
CGTTTCACGCTGAACGCACTGTCATCTATCGTCTCATAATGGATGGCCAAAATTCCATATTAGGAAGTAAAAACGCACTCAGTGACTAAGAATTTTGAAGAATGACTGTAGCACAACTTCAAATCCTGATGTAAACAGAAAATTGAAATGATCTTGCAAGCTTGTCACGTTATCATTGACAAATTAGCGAATACTTTCACCCCGAACATTTTTTTTCGCTATTTCTAGATTTGAATGGGCTCTTATGATCAAGGTAATGGGTTCTCATGATAAAGATTATAGGGTGCTCGACATGACCAAGAGAGAAGATGGGGGCATCTTGTATACCTTGCTGGCATCTGGGTGTATAATTTGTGCTGATATATTTGGGTCCGTAGCTTGCATAGTATACTTGAGGGGAGGGGAGAGCAAGGGAGGGGGCATCACATATACCTTGTTGGCATCCAGGTGTATAATTTGTGCAGCAATATTTGGGTCCATGTTGAGTCGTAGCTTGCACAGTATACTTGAGGGGAGGGGAGAGCGAGGGAGGGGGCATCTCATATACCTTGTTGGCATCTGGATGTATAATTTGCGCAGCAATATTCGGGTCCACATTGAGTCCGTAGCTTGCGTAGTATACTTGACAATTACATCTGGACATGATTCTTTGAAGCTGAACACCTGACTCCCCACATGCATCATCAGATGAACCACCTGTAAATAAAATATAGGAATACAAAGGATTTAGAGTACTCTATACCTCCTAACTTTGTATTTCAAAGCATCCCCAGCATATGAAGAGATGATCGCTGACAACTGTAGCATAAGTAAGCTCAATTCCACCTTGAACATCATTCCAGGTCCTGCTTAACCCTAACTCCCAACTCTCAAATGCTTAAAAACCAGAGTACGTCAAACAAAAATTTCCTGTTTCCCCTGGGATTTGAAACCCCACCTCTGGCATCCTGATCCAATGTCCACCTACTGCAAGCAACTGAGTATGGCCTACCATGGCAATCATTTCATGCCCATACGAGTATATATTCCCCGTCTATGATGTATTTGGAATTTCTTGATTTTTCCTTGTTGGATTTTGTTCATCTATTCACAATTGCGACTAATTGTGGTTACCAGTACCTGTGGGTCTTGAACAGACAATAGTCATAAACATAGTGAAGCACTAAGATCCAGTATGCAGATGCTGTCTTCCCAGTCTAAAATACTTGCATACTAGTAATGGAATTGAATATTTGTATTAAATCTTTCACAACACTCACCTACAGTATCGCTGACCACACCCCCGACAGATTCTCCGCTGCCTACCATATCAGACACATCAGTAGGGTGCTGGCTAGATATCGTCCTCTCAATTATTGACAATGGTATCCATTTGACTTCTTCATCGCCTGATGAAGATTCTACTGTGGCAAAATACTATATGAGAGCAAAGATAAAAGTGCAAGATGCATTAGAATGATGGCTAATGGTTGAATGTGAACATTTAATCTTATAAGTTTCAAATGGAATAGAATGTTAAAATGATATAGTTGCAGAGGCAACGGCTTTCAAACAAGCCCAAAAAATGATTGTTCACTTGACTGAGGAAAAATGTTACAAAGTAAAATGCACTTAAAGTTGAAGCAATGGGGTGATATCACATTATCATGATTTACACAAGAGTCATATCTTTCACTGTCTTAAGCCATAATAGAGTTAAATTGAGGGTCTGAAGTTCATAAAATCTACCAACCCATGTGGATATACGGGTGAGCTGGTTGTCTCTCACTGCCGGTCAATGAGAGCAGTTTGTTAGTTGTACATTGACAGCACATGTGATGACAAAGAACACACATTAGCTTTTGTGCAATTTTGGTCCCATAATATGGGTCCCATAATATAGATTCCATAATATGTTCCAGGGCCAATGCTCTTGGAGTATGTTTGACTTATGGCCTTGGACCATATTATCAAGCCAGAATTGTACAAAAGCCTTACCTGTAGACCATCCAGTTTGCCCACCCATGTGGATTTACTAGTGAGTTGATCATTGTCTCTCAATGCTGGCCAATGAGAGCAGTTTGTAAGTTGTACGTTAACAGCAGACACTATTGCATAGCCTGATGTCTCGCATCCCTTGAGCACTACTTGACTGTTACGAAGCTCAACTGTGGCAAAAATCAAAAATTTAAAAGAAAGGTTATAATTTGCCCTCTTTTACAATCTTCATGAAAATATTCTTGCTATTTAACCAATTACATATTTGTCATACTAGCAGCATGGTTTAAATACTTGTAAAGAGAAATCAAGTAATTGTGAACTTTCAAAAATGATTTCAATTGTTATTATCTTACCACAATATTAAGGGGCCTGTTAATCCCGGCAGCTTGTTCTAAAGCAGAATTTAGTTTTTCTGCATTTTCTGATACTTCAGCTTGTTATCTTTTATTACAGACAATAAAATACTACAAAACAAAACTTTAAACTTATTTATAGGCAAAATTTAAAGATTATTTTGACATTTTACAGTAAAAAAACACGTGGCTGTTGGCGGGAAAATATGGGCATAGATACGCGTCCTATGTTTTGCGTTTAGGTTGCGTGTTTTGATGTGCGTGCCTTTTTGCGCGACAACAAGTACTGCGGGCGCGGGTGAACGCGTTGCGTTATGTTCTTGCATGAGCACATTTGTTAAAATCCCGCAATAAACTTGTCAATGTGGTAAACAAAGTCCAAATAATTGAACATTGGTATTTTAGATTTCTTTCAATATTTACAATATAAGGGGCTTAAAATTGGATCTGAAAGTTGAGCACAATACTTACCAATAATATCAATTACATAATAAGTTTTAATGTCTGATGCCCAAGGTTTAGACCTCAAAATTCATGGATTTTAGGTCAAAATTAGCGATTTCTTCATTAAACATGGGATTTCTTCATTTCAGTTTTGATGAAAAAACATCATTTTTACGGGAAACGTAACTAAAAAAACTAAAAAGTACAAAGAAAGCTTTTTCAACCATTATGTTCAGTATATCAAAATCTAGGATCGCGTTTCTCATTTTTCAATTTAAGGTCCTAAAATCAAAGATATTCATTAGTTTCTATCAAAATTGATGCATGATAAATGTCGGAAACGGCACAATCAACATGGTTTTCATTATATTTCGAAAAATTCGGCTTTATTTGAAAAAATAAAAAATGCGATCCTAGATAATTTTGTGCAGTTTCCAAAAAACGATATGTGATAAAATGGCAATAGCAATTTTTTTAGTTACTTTTCCCGTTTCATGTTTAGGCAAAAATCAATTGTTTCCAAATATGGTCATTTTTGAACCAAACCAATAACATAAGCAGATTCCTTGTCAAATTTCCTTCCTAGAAATGTATACTTTTCTTTACTGTAACTTAATATTTTTAGACTTATAAGCCATAAAAGAAAGTCAAAAAATAAGCCTTAACAGGCCCCTTAAAATATCATTTACAGTACCTATCACAGTCAAAATGATAAGTAGGCTAAACTCTGCTGGAGTAGCTGTTGCGACTGAACTTTTATATTTGCAGCAGTCAAGAATGTATTTGCAATTTGAACTATCGCATTGTAGCACAACACACCGTGGCACATTTGCATACTGTTGTGATCTTTTGTTGCAGAAAAAAAGTTAAATTTAATCCAACTTAAAACAATGTGTTGTTGCCACCAACTCTGCTTGTCCTGCTTACCTTACCTTACCTTATGGTTGTCATACAACAGCCATGACAGACAACTGAAACCAGGTTACTTCTTGACAGACTAGCTCAAGGCTGACTCAAAAACCATAGATTAACAGGGGAGATACCAGACTTGCCACCATTTTAATACCGGCATGGAGACATTGAGGGTATTTGGGTTTTTGCCGATGATGCATCGCATCTTGTCATAATATGCGAATATTGCAAACACGCACACACTTTTCGCATGCAGGTTGATTATGTATCATTTGCGTTAAGTATTATTGCGTTAAGTATTATTTGCGCAGTTTGTCTCTACAGGCAACCAAAATCAAGGCACTCGGAGCTGATATTGGCGGAAACCAAGTGGACCCGAACGCCCCCAATTTGAGCTCCATGGCTTACACACTATTACACGGGCCAGTATACAAAGTCCGATATCTCCGCAGTAAATCTATGATCAAAATAAAACAATTTTGCTGCTGATTGGATGATTCAGAGATTTCTTGGTTTAAGATAATAAACTACCCCACTTACTGTGCAAGTTTTTCATCATGACATCATTGGTAGTACAGGCCTTCATGCCATAGAATTGCTCTTTACCACCAGCATTCTGCAATCAAAAATTCAGAATTTTTTTTTCTTGATAAAGCACAATTTAGTACAACAATGTTACCAGCCTAGTAATTGTTCATGTATCTTTTAATGAGTTACTGATGCATTCTCATAGAAGTAGTCTCTGATGTTAACATTCATTTTCAAGGTCATGATCATCCGCATCTAAAATCACACCTTGTGAGTATGCAACATAAAATACATCCACAAAATAATAATAAATACAGTTTAAGTTGTTAGTGCGTTAAACATATTATGTTAGCGTTACTTTCATAGCACTTCATACATATTTATAGCTGCAATGGGAAGGGTTCAAATTTCCTAAATAAAATCCTAAACCTGCAAATTATTAGAGTACCAACAGTATTTTTTATTCATTGGCACTCTGAGAAAAAATTCCAGGTGTTCACAAAATCATTGGAGCAAGTTAACAAAAATTCTCACTTGCTCTACAATTGATGCACATAGCACTTATAGACACCATACGTGTAATCAAAGTTTCCTTATAATAACGTGGTAGCCACATGGAGTTTGTATAATGTAAGCAAGATGTAAGTTCTTACAATGTGTGCAATGTGTGATGCACACTACCACTCATGGTTATGTGTGCAGGCCACTGTGATGCTGTGCGATTAACATGCATCCTCTCTGCTCTTGCCACTTCTTCCCTAAAAGACACCCCCCACACACAAAATGCATGACATGTTGTGACCAATGCTTTATGTGATAACGCAGATCAAAAGGCAACCTAATGCAAATTCACATCTTTAAGACTTTACCTCTTCTGAAAATACCATAAACTTAGTGGTAGTTTCTGACAGGAGTTGGTTAAGTAGAGTGGCACCATAGCCAGTCTGTAGCTTTGTCATAGGACTAGGAGTATTAGCTGATGAGGATCCCTGAGGGTTAGATGTAGGCGTACCAAATGCTTTCTGAAAAAGACACAAATATGTCATGGTGAATTCATCTGGAATTGTATATTTCTTTAGAAAATATATTTAGCTATAAATTAGGCTGGCCATGGGATAAGATTATTCCAGTATCTTAAAAAACTGGGGATTTAGAGTGCAATATGCCTCCCAGATTTGTAATTCCGCACGGCCTCTGCACACTTTACAGGTGTTCGCTGACCACTGTGGCGCAAGTAAGCTCCATTCCACACCAAACATCATTTCAGGTTCTGCGACAACCTCTAGGGGTGCTGAACCTTGATCAGCTCATATATGCACCATCGTTGTCCAGATCAGCTCCCGAGTTTTGTACTGGTTTCCTTGAGACAATTAGCAGTTAATTGAATTGAATTTCAACCACACTCTACCTTTGGCACCAGTGGGGTTCGAACTTGGGACCTTCCGCACTGCAAGCGAGCGCCTTACTGTTTGTGCTAACTTGACTTCCAATGTCTTTTCAGTTTCAGTTGCAAGTGACACTTGAGCAGTATGGTGTACTTATTATTACTTATATAATGGGTTATCTGGGCTTGTGTTTTTGAATGGGCTTGGTATTGACTTAGTATTGTCTATAAACATGTTTTCACATAAAACTTTTCTTTTCTAGTTCAAAAATCATGATCAACCTTTAAATGACTAGACACAAAATTATGGAAGTCTTTTACTGGGTAACATGTACATGCCAAAATACTTAGTGGCATGTTTACACATCAGCATAATACAGTCACTGAAAACAATTGGTAACTCTAGTGTGACTATGCAGTATTTAAAAGTTCAGAATTTAGCTGTGTGTGCTTACAGAAACCTTTGGGGGAAAAGGAGGGACTGAAACAAGAATTGCACAGTTCAACAGACAGTAACAGAAAGCATCAGTACCTCTAGTGTGACTATGCAGTAACCACAAAGTTCAGAATGTAGCTCTGTATACTTACTGGTTGGGCTGTACTGTCTACCTTAATCTCCTTCAGAGCCTCTGTGGAGAGATTATGCTTCAAAACCTGAAGAAAATAAAATGGAACAGAGACATGTATGGATTCCCTTAAAATATTAAAATCATGTATTTGTCAGTGAGTCTCTAATGATTCAGTGAAGATTGGCAAACCCTTAATATAAAATCACAGGGTAACAAATGTATCACTCCATAAACTATTATCTTTAAATATTGCTACAAATTTTGCACAAATGTTTATTCTTTCCCTGCAGATGCCAAGTCTTGTAAAAATCTAAACCTTGACCAGGATTTGAACCCAGCACCTCTTGTAAAATGATTTTGACACCTCTTCCAACAGTTGGCTTTAAAAGTATTATATATAAATCTTAGCATTCTCGAGAGAAAGAGTAAACATTTGCACTTTGTGAACTAAGCAAAAAATTTATCATGCTATAAAATCTATTCTTTATTTCCATTTTTAAGGTTCATTGGTAGCTAAGACAATGGCTAACCTACCACACAGTTTATAAAAAGCAGTGTGTGCACTGCGCAGTGTCTATAGAGAGTAATTTAACTGAATGTTCTGAAAGGAACACAAGTTAATCTGGTAAAAAGATGAATGCCACCTACTTTTCGTTTCACATGGAATATTTTGTCTAAGGTAACAAAAGAGGTGCAAGTGCATATCTACTTGGTAAAGGGTTTATCCAATCACCCTTATAAAATATACTTACCTGAGCTTTGTTATAAGAGTCGTATAGTCCAATGACAGCATCTCTGTTAAACCTGGTCCAGGAACCACAGAATTCAGTTACTACCAATTTATGCGTAAAGTCCTGGATAATAAAGAAAAGACTTTATGTCACAACCATTTTTCTTTTAATTATAAAATCATTACCATCTTTGATATTTTACAGAGCCATGATTGTAAAAGGGACTAAGTTTACATTCTACTTAGAATTGAAAACTTAGGAAAAACACTCCTTTAGAGCCTGAAAATGTATTTATATGAAGAGAACCTGAAAATTCCACACAGAGAGAAGCCAGATTATCAGTGCTAAAATCAGGCGTGCCCTAAAATGACCCCTGATTGACTTCATAAACTGATAAATATTTGATCTTCTATCCAACATTTTCTTCATTATTTTTATTGACTTAAACCTCTGGTATACCCATATCTGTCAAATCATCATCACTCAGATCAGGGTTGATTATGTTACTACTACTCTGACATTGTTGACCTTAAATGACCCCTGATTAACCTCATCAACACTTAACTGCTTCAGAATTTACCTTTTCTTCATTCTTCTTCTTCGTATTTTCAACCTTTGATGCGTTGCTGTCCGTCAGATCCTCTGCACTTAGATCTGGGTTGGTTATGTTACTACTGCTTTAATTTGACTTTGTTGACCTCAAATGACCCCTGATTGACCTCATCAACCTTTGACCTCTTCTAAGTTACCTATTCCTCATTTTTACATTATTTTCAATTTCTGGTGTATCCATGTCAGTCAAATCATCTGCACTAAAGTCATGGTTAAGTTTCTGCTACTCCCGACTTTGACCTAAATAAAATTACCCCTGACTGACCTCTTCAGACCTTACCTTTTCTTCATTCTTCTCATTATCCTCAACCTCTGATGTGTCCATATCAGTCAGATCATCGGCACTCAGATCTGGGTTGGTTATGTTACTGCTGCTTTGACTCTGTTGCCGGCTGTATACAACTCTAAACAAAATAGATTTAGGCACGTTTAATCTAACAAATATAGAAAGTTGTGTTTAGCCTGCAAGTGAGTCCCGGTTTTTTCGAGTCCCGTTTTTGCTTTCTAGTCTCGGTTCCCAAATTTGCCTACTCGAAACCCGAAAAACAGTGCATAAGAGACCTATTGGTATTTTTTAGAGGAGTTGCCAAATTATCATTACCAAAATATTCCAATAATCATTTCACTAGCGGCCATAAGTTGCTAAATGACCTTAAAAATGATCAAATATCAAAATCTACTTCCAAAAATAGTCGCAAACTTTATCAAACATGCGATGTCTCTTGCAGGAAGATCGCTGATTTCTCTATGTTTCGTTACAAACATCGCAATCTCTGTTAACTATTTGTTTGCATCTGTTGAATGTTTGTCAACAGATGGCGATGTTCAGAGTTATATAACGGTGCTATCATACTTGTCAGACATGCGCAAGCGTGATTGTAGTAACCTGTCATTTCGTCAAAATGGCGACTCCACGAAGCAGCGACAATAATATTACCACATTAAACGTCAATTTATGTAAGTTCCCCGAAGTTAAGTCCCACCTATAATTTTGAATAAAATCTGAGGTAACAAAATGGTGGGACTATACAAGCGTCAGTACAGTATTAAATCAGCCATTTTTAAGCCTGAAATGTGCCCTACAGTATAGTGCAAAGACTCAAGTGTAACTTACGGTACTTGTGCACTACTCCCGTGTTTCCGACTGCATGGTGCCTTTTCAACTTACATTTTGAATCTTAAAATACTATTCGAGTCCCGGGTACCCGTTCGAAAATAAAATACGAGTCCCGGGAGTGAAAACCCCCGAAATCTGCAGGCCTAGTTGTGTTATATATATGTAATTCTCCATTTCGTCTTCATTTTTTGGTTTTAAAACAAAAAGCAAAAAGAATAATGAAGCATACATGCCATCATGTAGTCCTATTTAGTGGGATATCTTTACCCATGTGTCTTGTTTCCCAAAAAATCATAGGTATGAATAAAAAATATGACCTACAGTTTAACATGTGTTAAAGTGGTAGAAATAATTTAAAAAGAATAGGTCAAGACTATTTCAAAAATAAATAGAGTTTGACTCCAAAGAGTTAAGTTTTTGCTTTCTCCAAATGCAAAGATTGAGAATCAACAATTTTCTTTTTTGAAATGCTACATCAAGGTTATCTTCAGCTCATGATATCCACTTTACAAATTGACACTACTTTCATAATGACTTGCAGATATTTTTTGGAATGTTTAAGATCAGACAGGGCTCTGACACCGGCATTTCGCTGGCACTCGATATCGGCAGTCGTACAATGTAAACAATGCAGAGAAAACGCCGGAATACAAAATGGCGACTGACGCACTCATGGGCGAAAAAAGTGGCACCTCAGGGGACACTCTGAACTGCACCGTGAAGTCCGTGAACGCTTTCACGGCGCAGCATAGAGCGCAGCTTTTGACATTTCATTAGAATTGTCCCAAGTCTATGCTATACATTATTTTCCGTAAAACGCATTTAGGACTCTCTGAGAGGCGCGGACGCAACATATGCTAAATCAAAGATGGCGGCGCGCATGCACTGTGTCACTTTATAAATGTGTCAGTCATTTCCCAATCTTATATATTCCCTGGATCAGATTACTTACCTAGCAACCGTTGCCATGTGATGCTTATCAGTTGCTGGTTTGACGAAAACCTGATGTGCCTGAAGTGACAAGAATTGAAAATGATTAAGGTTGACTGATTCTTTAACTGATAAATGTAGGCTTGTAAACAATTTTCTAAATTCTGTGGTTAACTGAAATGACTATTTACAAAATGAGGATCTTACAAAGCTGCGAAGGTAAAGCGGACTATAGGTAACATGCATCAATTGAGGGAAAAAGCTTTGTGCAGCTGTAACTCCTCCCTTACTGGAGTTTTGTTATAGCTTTCATAACCTGGATTAGAGCGTGTTATGATGAACTGGCTGGAAATCTAACCTCTGGAATCGAAGGGCATAGTGCATTAAGGATCACAATATATTATAATTAATGTCATGGAGTAGAGAGTATTATATACCTCATATATAGATTCCTGTCCTCTGATTGGTTAAAAGTGAGGGCATGGATTTAACTAGGCCCTATAAATTTACTATGCCCGGGGCATAGTATTCACTAGGCCCGCTCAATGTATTTTGCGTCGTGTAACTCGAGCTTTACGCACGCGACTGTAAGCATTCATGGTCAACACGCGCTGCAGTGCGTGAGCTAGTTATCTTTGGCGCACTGAATACGACGCGGTCAGCACTGAAAGGAGAAACATATTGTAAATTATCATCGGGCGCTTTGAGTGCTAAAATGGTTACTTTTAACCAACCAATGGACAAAAATCTATATATTCGGTATATAAAACAAATATTGACTGCTTTTTGTTCGGGGTGTGGTTAAAATTATTTCCCCTCGTTGATCTCAAAACCATTAATATGCCCTCAGCTTCGCTTCGGGCATATTCATGGTTTTGAGATCACCTTGGGAAAATAATTTAAACCATGCCCCTCAAAGCAGTCAATATTTGTATACTATAATATATCACCATGTACAAGCAACATTGTTGTATCTGCCTTTTTGAACAATTTTCTCAAAATAATTTTTTTTTAATAGTTTGTCTCCATGGATAAAAGTTCGTATCATATGGTCTGAAAAACTGTATCTCCTATAAAAGACAAAAACTAAATTTTGCACAAAATTGACTCTTTCATTTGAAACGCATACCCCTTTGTGAAAGATATTTGAATTCAAACATTTCAACAATCTACAATTTGGGCATTACAAATCCAGGCAAATTTAAAAAGAGAACCAAGTATTATATTTGGAATTCCAAACAAATTAAGACACTTTCAGCCATCCAAAATCCAATTTTTAGAGAGAATTATAAAATATTATAAAAAATTCCAGCATACTTACGGAATCATGATCTTGTGAAGCAGTATAGAGGTAGCCATGACTCTCTCCAATATCAAAGTCAAGTTCTATGACACCCCAGTCAGCCTGTACAGACAAAAAATAATGATCCAGATATGATTATAACAGTTCAACTTTCTTATCAAAAATATCATATATTATTGAACATGTATAATTAACTACAAAAACGTACAAATCCTTTTGACATATTTTCGAGGTGGCAGTAATTGCTGTGTTAACATCTACAAATCGTAAAAGAGTTTGTAAAAAGATCGTGAGATTTTGAGGGGAAAATAATGTGCCTTTCAACATCCAGAGGAGCATAAGTAATTGAGATAGGTTTTTCAAGGAAAAATTAGTTCAAAAAAATAAAAACTCTTGTTTTTTTCTCTTAATTAGAATATTTTTTGTAGTATTTTGGTCACTCAATTTTTTCATAGAAGTACTTGATGAGTTGATCAAAAAAGGGGTATGTGTATATAATTTTTCTGACATATTAAAAGTAAATATAAATCCAAGTCCTTCTTCAAAATTTCAATTTTCTGGCATGCACACTTCACAAAATGGTACTCCATTGCCTGTCTACTACGATAGATTTGCACACAAATGACTTAGTCTCTGAAAATATTATATGGCATAATTTGATAAACTTTATAACAAACTTTCGTGATGTTGTGGCCCAGTCAGGCATGTATAATAGCATTAACAGAATTATCATCCACCTTTTCATACTTGGATTAGCAATTTTCTGTATTAAGAGAAGAGCCTTGGACCTTTTTATAAATCACTGATTTTCCTCTTTTAAAATGTTTAAATACAGTTTCCATAGGTCTGCCAGGGAAACCTTGTAAAGAGGATAAATATTCTAGTAAGTTATTTGTGTGCAAATCTATCACAGTACACGACTAATGCTGCTTTCATACTTATTGTCGCTTTGAAGCTTTATAGCTTTGCTGCTCTGCCGCTTGCTTCGTTTCACACTTTTTGTAGCTTTGCAGTTTTGCCGCTTCATATCGCTCTGAAAGTTGAATTCATTTCAACTCGAAAAATCTTGTCGTGCGTCAAAATTTTGCCGATATCGATTATCTCAGCAACATGTAGCTTTGCCGCTATGACTACCGGAAGCGGCAAGTTTTTGCGAAATATATACGTCATGCAGCGACAAAGCTGCAAAACTACACTAGAATGAAAGCAGCATAATGCTAATAGTTCCCCTACCTAGGATCTTACTTACCCTAGGTCTATGTTTGAGTCCATCAGTGATTTCAAACAACTGCAAGCAATGTTTGGAGCTAAATGAGCCCTTGCCAAGGCACATTTCTATACCACGCTGCTTGTTGAAGGAGGCCCAATAATTTACTTGGAATGTGGGGAATTTGGCATTGAAATCTATACACCTGTAGAAGGAACAAGACATAACAAGTTACAGTGTGAACGCTTGAGAAGTAAGTGGGGAGATAAAACAAGTTGAAGGATATATTGGGGACTGGGGGGATTTCAGCCCCCAAGTCACAAGAAAAGTTGGGGGAAAAGAAACAGTCGGAGGAAACATGCTGAAAATTATTGCTAAACTTAATTACTTGTATGCCTCGTGAAACAGAATTTTAGGTCCTCTAAACTGCCAAAACTCATGAGCTTTCGGGGATTTCACCCCCTAGACCTCCGTCAGGGGCCTTAGGCAGACCTCTTCACTCCACCCGCTAGTGATTTAGTCGGGTGGACTTTGTATCTAGCTCCCAGTCAATGCACGCCAGTTGTGAGTTAAGGGACATCACAGGCTAAAAGGGTCAGTGTTAACCAATTATTATATTCCAAGATTTCTTTTTTATTTTATTATTCTTTTGACTTACTTATAATGTCTACCGAGCTGTAGTTTCCTAGGGGTGATATTGTTGAATAGTTTGCCGCTTTTTGTAGGCCTTGATACGTTCCCCATTACTGATGCCTGTGGAAACAAAGGATACCAACAAATTATTGCATCTGTACACAAGACCATGGAATTGAGTATGAAAAAAGAAGCACTTGTACTGGTAAAACAAATTATTTTTTGACTGACTATGTTTCTCTTTCAATATGAATTTAATTATCTTGAGTTGATTTGACTGGCTGATCAGTTCTAGAAAAAAAAAATAGAAACACTAGTTATAAAGCCACAAAGAATAAAATATGACAAAGGGTCATTTTCTTACAAGTTTACTATATTTCTATGAAGATATTTTTCTTTTCTTGATCCCAATACATTTTCAAGCTTTAACAGTGTTTGACTTCTAAATGGAATTAATAAGCATTGTCACTTTAATTCAACAATACCTGGAAGTTTTGTAGCCATCTCATAGTAGTACTGTAGAACAAACACTCTGGCTTGCCATCTTCCTCCTGAAAAAATGACAAAATATTAAAAAAATTATTATTATTCAGACCACTTTCACTCAAAAAATCAAATAGACCACTTTCGTATGTCCCATAATGCATCTTGAAAGTACCACAAATACGGGACCTTGTGACGTAAATTGCGCAGTCGAATAGTGTGCAATGCGCAGAACTTCTAATATGATAGATTGAGCAGCCTACCTCACAAGGTCCCGTATTTGTGGTACTTTCAAGATGCATTATGGGACATACGAAAGTGGTCTATTGGAGATTTTGATACCAGATGAAAGCACACATTTTTCTCATAACCCCTGTAAATTTTCATGCCAATGATATACATTTCCCTGAAGGGATATGGTCAAAATAGTACTGAATTACAGAAATATTTTGTTAATATGAATAACTGTCCTATAGATTTCTATGAGTCACTCTCAGACACATTTTTGCCTGTAGCATTAATTTGGCTCAAGGTATACAAATGAAACTTTTTAATTGATTTATGTAGGTGATGATCCTTCATTCAAATATGGAAAAAAGTATCTCTGTCACCAGATTGGAATACCTACCTTTAACTCAGGGGCTTTGAACCCAAATAAACAATATTATTAGCTTTTCAGCTTACCCCGGCAAATATCTAAGGTCTGGTCATATTCCATGAGGCAGTTAGCAGAACAAGCAGAGCAGGGGTTCTCAACTAGTCCTTACAATGTGCCACATAAATGAGAAAATTATAGGCCAAACTTGCCTATTTCTCAGCGCATTTCTAATGTATTTCTTTGTTTTTAGAGAGTGTCAAAGCGCCAATCAATACTTGTCAAAGCGTAAATTTGGCGCACACGCTGCTAGTTGAGAATCCCTGAAGTAGAGGGTAACAGTGTACACAAATTCTGTAAAGTCTATAATATAAACAAACACTTTGATAACCCTGTACAGAAAATGCTGAAATTCATGCTATATTTGGCCTGTGTGGGGCATATGGGTGTGTGTGTGTGTGTGTGTGTGTGTGTGTGTGCATCATTAAATATTTAAATCACCTGACAAGGCTTTTGCAAGATGATTGTAAAACTGGTCAGATTTTACACAAAATTTTGTCAATTTTGATGATACCAGGTGTCCCAAAAAATGGTTACATGTAGAAAAATGATCGTTTGCAAAAAGTATAGCAGCTGGAGAATTCAAATTTAGCATGATTTATGATACATAATTTTTCTAAATGTTTGCAAAATGTTAATAACACATCATTATTATTTTTTGAGTTATCAACAATGGTAGATACCTATGTCAGAAACGTATTTTTTCAAAATTCATGAAAATCGGAAACATGTTCTTTTGATGTAATTTTAACCCTCGTTCAACCCCGTGTGAACTTGAAATTGACAGACCCAAACTTAGGTTGTTGTATACTATAGTATAGGGTAGAGTTTCTTCTTCAAATTGATACCAAAATCATGAAAATTTGACAAGCTGTTATGCAATTATGACGTCATAAATTAATAAAGGTATGAAAATTAGGTCGAAATCTGATGTGGGGCAAAGATGGCCACCGATTCAAACTTTTGTTATTTCTGTTATTTGTAAATGTCGATTGGACTTTTGCTACTAGATAAAGAAATTCGTAATTTTGAAAATGTCCTGTAAGTTCAAGATTTTGTTTTTCAAAATTAACACAAGTTTGCAGTTTAAACAGTTAAAGAATTAATGTTACCCATGAAAATTTGATTGTGCTTTATGCGTATTAATCAACTTTCGCGCCACAACTTGATTGACAGGTTCAATATAAACAACTCATTCTGGAATGCATGGAATGCAGGTATCCCTAATTTGCATAATAGATACACTAAAAGAGAGTTCAATTATTATTCATTAAAAAAATTATCAAATTTGGTTTAATATAAAGTCTGATTAGGATCATTTAGAAAAATGCACTTTAAAATATTACAAAACGTGTATGCTTATTATTTTGTTGAAATTTGAACAAATGCGTTTCTGACATAGGTATCTACCGTTGTTGATAACTCAAGAACTAATAACGCTGTGATATCAAAATTTTGCAAGTGTCTAGAAGAGGGTTGTTATATAATTTGTGCAAAGTTTCGTTTCTATAACTACTATAGTTTTAGCGCATGATCATTTTTCTACATGTAACCATTTTTTGGGACACCTGGTATATAACCTACCTTTCTTCCTTTGATGTCCAATGATAGCTTCAAGTTGAGATTCTGGGACCTGAAGGCTGCATAGGAGTCATGTACCTATCATAAAGAGACAGAATGGAATATATCATCTAATACTCAATAACAGATTTATCTTAATAGTTTCCTCTGTTGACAGAAGTTAAAGGTAAGTCAATTCGTCGGCCTCATCACATACCGGTCTATTTCTAATATGATCTATTTGCGTTAATAATGTTTATTTATTTATTTATTTATTTATTTATTTACACATTCGGCTATAACATCAAACAGATCTATATAAAAACATTAACAGTAGATAAAATAAGATTACATTTAAAACATGAGGAAAAATCTTGCCTCAGTGAGCTAGCCGGGAGGAGCCAGGAGCAAAAAATTGCTTTCACCAAAACAGTGTGGCACCTCCAACTCACTGAGACAAACATGTATATTGCACAGTATAGACATATAAAAACATTGAAGGGAAAAAATAAAATTTAGGAGTCCAGCTCCAGCTCTTCAAAGGATATTTCAGTAAAATGTTTCTTAAGATGTTTTTTG
>JXSR01S048779.1:168900-180138 GCA_000969725.1 Ophiothrix spiculata
AAACTCGTTGATATAATGTTTTTGCTAGGTTCTGTGGTCGTTTAAAAGTGAAATTTCTCAATTTTTCGGTCACAAACGTTACTTTGGAATGAGCCCAAAGCGTCTGTGCAATTTATGCTTTTGTCTCTGTTTAATTTCATGAAAGTTTATATTTTTGATGTATTATGTATTGTAAGCCAGTTGTTTCAGTATCCGGACTGCATTTCTGGTCTTTTAAACCATAATAAATAAATATGAACATTCTTACACCCTTTAAGATAATTTGCTTTTGTCAAGATGTACATACCGATAAAGATAAAAACCACCAAAGTTGAATCCCTTCTTAACAGAGATTTAATACTTACATCCATG
This sequence comes from Ophiothrix spiculata, assembly GCA_000969725.1. Lineage (NCBI taxonomy): Eukaryota > Metazoa > Echinodermata > Ophiuroidea > Amphilepidida > Ophiotrichidae > Ophiothrix > Ophiothrix spiculata. The sequence continues at coordinate 169,252 of JXSR01S048779.1, forward strand.
TCAGTCTTTGGCGAGACCCTGATGTCAAACTTTGCTTTGAATTCACTTGGTACTACATCATGTTGAACACCACCCTCTAGCCCAGTCAGGTTAACTGTGGTTACTTCACCAATACTTACATCCATGTCAGTCTTTGGCGAGACCCTGATGTCAAACTTTGCTTTGAATTCACTTGGTACTACATTGTGTTGAACACCTCCCTCTAGCCCAGTCAGGTTAACTGTGGTTACATCACCAATACTTACATCCATGTCAGTCTTTGGCGATACCCTGATGTCAAACTTTGCTTTGAATTCACTTGGTACTACATTGTGTTGAACACCTCCCTCTAGCCCAGTCAGGTTAACTGTGGTTACATCACCAATACTTACATCCATGTCAGTCTTTGGCGAGACCCTGATGTCAAATTTGGCTTTGAATTCACTTGTGAAGTAAAGGGGATTATATTATATCTGAAGATGATACTTTACAGAGAATAAACTACTCAGTGACACCCCTTGTTTACAGAGAATCAATACTTACATCCATGTCAGTCTTTGGCGAGACCCTGATGTCAAATTTGGCTTTGAATTCACTTGGTACTACATTGTGTTGAACACCTCCCTCTAGCCCAGTCAGGTTAACTGTGGTTACATCACCAATACTTACATCCATGTCAGTCTTTGGCGATACCCTGATGTCAAACTTTGCTTTGAATTCACTTGGTACTACATTGTGTTGAACACCTCCCTCTAGCCCAGTCAGGTTAACTGTGGTTACATCACCAATACTTACATCCATGTCAGTCTTTGGCGATACCCTGATGTCAAACTTTGCTTTGAATTCACTTGGTACTACATTGTGTTGAACACCTCCCTCTAGCCCAGTCAGGTTAACTGTAGTTACATCACCTACATCCATGTCAGTCTTTGGCGATACCCTGATGTCAAACTTTGCTTTGAATTCACTTGGTACTACATTGTGTTGAACACCTCCCTCTAGCCCAGTCAGGTTAACTGTAGTTACATCACCAATACTTACATCCATGTCAGTCTTTGGCGAAACCCTGATGTCAAACTTTGCTTTGAATTCACTTGGTACTACATTATGTTGAACACCACCCTCTAGCCCAGTCAGGTTAACCGTAGTTACATCACCCAACAATGTACATGTCTTGCATGTTCTTAACCTGCGAAGTAAAAAAGATAGTATCTACTTGATATAAAAGATGATATTACGATGACACTTGCTAGTCTACTTTTCCAATATGGATGCCTCTTGAGAAAGAATAATTTACTGCACCACTTGAATGTTTATAGGCAAGCGCGGACATCCGAGTGTCTTGTTTACATCCGGGACCTTTGTCCGATATAGCGCGGTGAAAACAATTGCCGACTCCCCATTCAACTCAATGTAGGAAATGACGGCTCTCTGAAATTTTGATTGATTCTAGCAAATTTTCAAAATATTTTGATTCCAAAATCATATGAGATGTGTGGAATTCAAACCACAGCAAGATGACAAACACGTCATCATTTCACAGATTTCCTTCTTGCTAAAAAAGAAAGGAAATGAAGGAATGCCTGGCTGAAGTATTGATTGTTTTCACTGCGCACGAAGTTCAATGCGAGTTATTTTTAGACCACTCTGCTGCGTATGACGTAGGTCTGCTTTCGGCTATAAGCCAATACAGTCATTTTATTGGTCAAATGGCGGAGACACATAAAAAGTAGTTTCGAATTCTTTCCAATAAATGCATTGAGAAGTACCGTATTGCAAAATACTGTTAATCCGAGATTTCCTCCCTAATAAACTCCGTCTTGGGAATAAATCTTGATCATTCAGTACCTCAGGAACAGTATATTGCGATACTTCCCCTCAGTGCTCCCTCTTAAGGATTTTGAGCTTACTCCATTTCGACCAATTTCGCGCTAAAATCAAAAGCTGATGATAAAAATTAACTAAATAAAGCAAGAAAAAGCATCTTTTTTACACATTTTCAGAAACCTATAGCGCCAATGTTCCCGACTGTGCGCCAATGGTGAACAATACGGCTTTAGCAGGAATACTGCTTCCCCTCACACCATGTTGTATTTGTATAATTCTACTCATGTTTACCGAGAGAACTATTAAAGTATAGGCAAAATAAAAATTAATTGGACAAAATCCAGGGTAGGGTGGCATTTAGAGACAATGGGGTCCTGCACTCTGGATTTTTGTTTACACTGTCCTATAAATTATTGTTTGGCCTATAGTTTCAAATTATTACACTTTAGCCCTGTGAACTGAACACAACTGAAAAGTGGATAGATACTCAATCTACACTGTATTAATCATAACACCATAAAATACTGGTATATGAATTCATATACTCTTGTGTATAACAAGGAAATAAAAATATGATGAGTGGATCGAAAGTTCTAATTGCACTCCCTTATGGGCTGCGTGGAGTGTGTTTAAAGGGACTGGCCTAGATTCTTCCCACTAATTTTTTACCTACATATTTTTTTACATGAATCGGTAGAACATGTTTATAGTAATATAACCTAAAAGTAGTTTTCCATAACTTTGAGGAATATTGGAAAAAATTGCAATTCTTTACCTGCTTTAATTTTGTTCGCCGGCAAAAAAAAAATGTTTGAAAACAGTGTTTCTTGTTTCAAAATTTAAAAAGATTTTGTTTCTACACATGTGATGGGTAAACAAATTATTCTTGATGAAATTGATTCTCTTTTAATATGTATTAAATTATCTCTAAGAGCTTTGTTTGATTTTTTAGTAAATGCAGATCTGAGGTAAAAATTTAGGATTCAGAAAACACAAGATAGTCACACCACCATCAAAGAATGATATATTGCAAATTAGTTATCTCTCAATTTAAGCCATTTCTGTATACTTTTTTGGATATTACTACACTTTTAAGCTTATTTAGAGCATAAATTTTAATTCTAAGTGGAATCTAGGCTAGTCCCTTTAAGCTGCGATCACATAGAAGTATACAGTATTCGCTATAAGCTCCCGGGAGAGGCACTCATATATGAAATTGACAGGGATTATCCTCATCATTAAACACATGGGCGCCTCCCCTGGAGTATATAGTGAATAACGTATACTGTATACAAATGCGTATACTTCTATGTGATCACAGCCTAACACATGAACTCTGAATGGCACAGTTTCACATGACATAGTGGTGAGAGATTATGAAAAACATTCCAAAAGGAAGACTTACAATAGACTATGTGTCATACCATACTTTAATATAATTGATAATTATTTCAACTTTCCTTAATACTAGATAAACTGTTAATGCACTCACTACATAACAAGATGGTTGAAAAGGAAACTTGATTTTTATGAGTCAAGTGAAAAGAGGTGGTCTTTGATTCTTGTGCACAGTACTGCCAATACTGTATAAGTGGTATATTTCGCGCTACATTTATTTTCAAGCTTTTTGCATTCAGCTGTGCAAAAAAAATGCAGTGCGAAAAACATGTAAAAATTATCATGAGCGTGAAAATTAAAACGCTCGAAATGATTCAAATATTAGCCGTGCGTGGAAAACTTTGAGTGCAAACATATTGGCGTTTATAGTATATCAAGTTACCTATATATGGTACACTTTTCTCAGCTCCAAAATCATGAGATTTTAGTAAAGTTGTAACTCTCCCATACCACCATCCAACATTTTTCCACAATGCATTTCTCTATTACCCTGTAATAAATTTAAAATAAAATGTAGGTTTTATATAGCGCTTTTTCTGTAGATCAAAGCGCTTTTATATTTCTTCCGTCACCACTAGAATCTGTTAGCTGCCTCACAATAAGGGCAAAAAAAAAGCTGTTGTGTTGCCCTCAACTATCGGTTCTAGTCAAAAATTAAAAAACGATAGGGTTGGGAAAGCACCCAATTTATTTTGTTTAGATTGGGTGTTTGTTTAGAAAATTATTTGAAAACAGTGGAAAATGCAACCAAATTTGGCACTTTAGGTGCTTTAAAAAATAATAATTTAAAAAAAATCTAACAACCGACTCAATTTTTCAGACATGCCACTTGTGGGCAACACAAAAATTATTTTATTTGGCCTAATCTAGCTAAACATACTCATATCATTAGGCAGTGCTCAATGGAGTCTATTCCTACCTGCATATAATGCAAGTCAACATGTAAAGCAATCAAGATGAAATAATTTGCCAAAGGGCATAACTCGATTTGGAGTCTGCGTTAGGCCAGCCACTCAATTTGCGCTTTTCCACTAGGCCAGCAACACAATTTGATGCCAGTCACATAATTTGGAGTCTGGGCTTTTACCATAGGCCAGCCACACAAGCTCATCAATTTATTTCTTACCTTTCTCTCTGCGTTTCTCTGAAATCTAAGAAAGAGTTGAGGACTGATTGCTGAAAAAGAAGACATAATTAGAATTGACTGATTAGATATGAAGATAACAAAACACTGGCACAGTTTTAACGCAATTTTAACCTATACCCAAAGTTTCTTGTAACATGAGCGGCCCATTGGTTGTTGTTAGGAGGGGCAATGGATATATGAGGCCCAAAAGGTACACCCAAAATTTTTTGACTTAGCTTTTGAAAACTGACAAGCAAAAAAAAAGGTCTCACAAGCGCACAGACTACTCATTACAATCTTATTTTCAATCTTTTGAAAAATTGATACAAAGTAACATTTTTAACAATTTTGATAACATTTCTAATATTTTTTTGTGTGATTGCCTTTCATCTTTTGCTTTTTCTTTAGTCCCTTTCCATTTTTCTGTGATTTTTAATTTTTTCAAAAATCCTCTGCTCCCACTGTTCAACTTGAGAGCTGGAACTGTGTGTATCATTCCTGGACAGTTTATATTCAGTCAAAACCGTGGTTTAACTAAACACCTTTCTGGAATATGGGCCATTGAATTTATACATGTCTTTTTAGGTTTAACGAGTAGAGAACTTCAAAATTCTCCAAAATGTCAAATTAACAATAGTACTTGAATTTATCAAAATTCTCCAAAATGTCCAATTATCTACTACTTGAATTTATGACTCTGACAATTCGTAATACAGAATTAGAAAACATACCAATTTCTCTGCAGCAGTATCTTCAATAAACCTTGACCCATGACCTGGCTGACCTTTACATGTCACAATCAACCCTGAAAAAAAAAAGGATCATAAGGTCATCTTAAGTTGGTGAAAATGTGTTTGCCCTATTGTGCAATGAAACTATACTCTGTGAATCTTGAAGTGTGAACAAGCAGCCGATTAACGCACATAAATCAATATGACCATTCGGGGAAGTAAATGAGTCCGTACTTTTTAATCATAACCAAGTAACAAATCTTGCTGAATATTCAAATGAACTTGTTTTCAATGTTTGTCCATGTGGTAGCAATAAAATTAACCAAAAATAATACCAAAATCATGAATGATTCAAGTACACAAATTTTAATATGCAGTGATTTGGTCTTAATCAATCCTAATCAATCATTACTAGTCTCTTACATAATACAAAACCATCAGTTCACAGTGTTGTAGAATACAAGGGATATGCTATGGATCTCATAACAGAGTCTGAGTGCTTGTTGCATACTTCAAGTATAGTATCAAGAAATAATTTTCAAAAACTTCAGGTCAACACATTAAGCCTAACAAAAAAATTGCTTGATTTGCGTAACCCGACCAACCCAATTTTTACCCCCGACCCTAAATATTTTTATTTTTTGAGCATGGTAAAAACCTCCAAATCCAAAATTTGATGGAAATCGATTTTTTCCTATGTTACGCCAATCAAACAATTTGTTTTTTAGGCCTTATGGGAAGTCTATCCCATTCTCATACTTTAAATCTCAACACTATCCAGGAGAAATACCTTGAACCTTTCACTCTTTTGACAATGTATGTGGCTTGTCATGACACTATTTCTCTTTTTGACCATCCAATAGATGTAAATTAACTATTTCAAGTAAAACCATCTGAGTTCCTTTTGACAATTCCTTATCATTCCAAGAAACAACTATATCTCACGATACAGTATTCCAGTTCAGTGCAAATCTGCTACCTCGTACGCTACCACTGCTGTCACATACACATTAGGGTGGCTGTGGAAAGTGCCTACTAGAGAGCGTATGTTGCTGGAATAGTGTTTGTTCAGGTATAGTGAAAATATCATTGCATTAATGAACAAAAATGTATACTCACACCAAACAGCTCTTTCTCCATAGAATACTGTAAATGTATCTGTAGGGTTGGCAAGACCTGTGGAATAAAAAGAAACAAAACCATTTTATTTTCATGCAACAGAGCCTTTGCTTCAGGCATGAGATATTAGACTATTCGTCATTATTCTTAAGATGATGTATAGAAACATCCAGACAGCAAAGCCAATTGTCTACAAATGCGACCGGTTCTCTGCAATTTATGGTCATGTGACCAATTTTGTCCAAGGAATTTTGGCAGAGACTTTAATACTCAGTTTCAAATGCAAATGTTTGATTATGAATATTGCATGATGTGACATCTTCTCTCTCAATTTCTTTGCTATTTTTCATTTTTTATTCTTTCTCACATTTACATTGGCTATCAGGTTTTCCATGAGCTCTTAATTGACAAGCATGTGTCCCTCACAGAAAACCTGGGTAAACAGATACAAGGACATTTTGATGATTCAACTGAGACTTCTATTTGAGAAAAGCCATCTTGATCGAGCCATCTTGTTCGCCTCAAATCTTTTACAGGAGTTTGATAAATCAAGTGCCTTGCATGATGGTATGTTGTGTATTTAAAACACCGTAATTTCCAAATAGCTCCCACAATGGTATACCTTTAACATCCAAGAGAGATTTTTATTCAGACATACCCTATGTTCAAACTAGCTAGCCCTAGTCTACCCTACCAATAGACCAAAGTGATATAAGTACCAGCTTACCTTCATCTAAGCCAAAGCCCATGTTGAGTTTCTTGAATTCTGGGTGCTGTACAAACACCTTCATACCTTTTGTGCCACTCACTTCCTCATCTGTAAACGTAAACAGTTAATTTTATCTTATCAAAATTACCTCAATGTAATAAGTCTCTACTTTAGCCTTGGAAAAGGTAGATCCACATCCTCCTACTGGATTTCAAGCCTGGAGCTTCTCAAACCTATATATACCTGTGCAGAAATGTGCAGAGGCCGCGTGGAATTACAAAATCTGGGAGGCATTACGCACTATAAATCCCCATTATTTATTTATTTAATGCATCAATACTAATGTAACCATGTTTTGGCAAGTGACTTCAAACTAATACATATGTTACAATTTGGTGCTAACACCAATCTATAACATATGTAGAGTTGATACGTTTCCTTGAATTTTCAGAGTGACGTATTTTGAGATGTTGGGGTTAGAAGTACACGTGACATTATAAAACATTGTTAGGCTCACCTGGTACAAATGTTAGATGAATTGTGCGAAGTGGTTTTACTCCTTTCTTGATTAAATTTCTGATAGCTTCAATATATCTGTCAAAAATAATAATAATAATACAATGTGATCGAAAAGTCAATATATGTTTATTTTATGCTAATCGGAATTTTTCCAAAGGTTTGCATTCATAATCCATTTCTACTTGATGTGAGTGAATAGAATTTATTACAAAAACTACAGGTTCTTTAGTATGTTGGCATAAAGAAATAAATAGGTACAGGCTGAATAGGTAACAAAAACAACAAATAGGAACATAGGTCCAAGATAGGTTGTCCAAAAATTGAAGTTTTACCAAAATGTGTTTTTTTTTGTTGAGTAAAAGAAAATGTCATAGTAACCCATGCACTATAGTTTTTTTGACAATGACCTTTTTATTTGGAAAAATGTTAAATATTTTCTTCCTCCTGTTTTTCAAAAAAGTTTTCATAGGTACTTTTGTATACAAGACATGTTTAAAAATGGCTCTCCTATATAAATTCAACATTTTTCAGATCTGCAAAAACATAAATACCCTTCCCCCACCCACTTTAATTTCAATTTGCCTTTCGATATCTGAGTTAGAGTAGATCAAAAATGCATGACTCAAAAATTGTGCACTTAATGTTCACACAACCGTACCCGACTGACACATCATGAATTAAGCTTACATAAGATCTTTACCAATTCTATCGGACTATCATCAAAATTAAACAAGTAGAACTCGGGTTTACGCGATGCGTAAAATATGTCCCCACCGAATGAGGCCAAAGTTTACCCATTTGAACTCCTCTGACCTTGGGGACAATAACTGGGACATTATTAGGTCTTACAAATTCTTATAAATAGCTGTAGAAATTTCAGCTTCTCTCCTCCCTAACCATTTTAACCTAGAGGGGACTCAACGTCCCCAGTAACATATATAATGCTATTTAAAAGATTTTTTTTTTAAATTTGGAAAACAAGGTTTACCCCATTTGACCTTCTTTGACCTTGAATGACCCCTGATAACCTTGTCGTGACCTTGAATTTTTTTTTGCCGTCAACAATCGACCCCACCCTCCAAGTGCACCACACCAAGTATCAGGAACGTGCGACCCTCGGTTTCTGAGAAAATGTAGGTTAACATTTGGGTTAACATTTTCATCACAGACACACACACGGACAGAGTAAATTTTATAGTCCCCTTTCGAACTCGTTTGGCGGGATTTTTATGATATTACATGATAGATTCAGTATCAGGATCTCCTGATAATATCCCGGGGGGGTCTGTCATCATTGAAAGGGGGGTATCAGGCGTGACCAAGAATTCACATAAAAAGGGTGTTTTTTTAGGATCAGGCACGTTACGTACGTAACGTGAATAGGGTCTAAGATCTGTAAAAACCAACAAAAAGGGTATATTTTTTAAACTGATGAGTTGCGCTTTTAATCTCCAAAAATTCAGGTTTTTAACACAAATGATTACTTGCTTAGGGTAGTAAAGTTTCAACAAGCATACTTACTTAGGGTGTAATTTTTGATAATATGTAAATACTTGTTTAGGGTGCTGTTTGGAAGTCTTTGGTCACGCCTGATACCCCCTTTTCAATGATCACAGACCCCCCTGGGGATAATATATAAAAAATCAACTTTATCAACCTTCAATGTTGTGGTGACTGATAGTAAGTTGCTTTACTGCAGGTAATCAATTCACAGATTATTGACATGCCTAAGTGAGAAATTCTTTTCATTTTGCAACCAAATGTAAATATTACGAACACCAACAGATAAAGAATTCAGATTAAATATCAATATCAAAGGTCATTTTGACTAAGTACATTACCAAATTTTCAGCATTGTTCAATGTTGGTAAAGTAAACATTACAACATGTTGTTTATTGTATTTGTGTTTGGGCTCCATTTCAGGGAAATCATATTGATAGGTTGGATAGGGTTCAAAGGAAAATTACCCGTGTTTTATTTTATAGAAATTCATCTGATGTTGAATGGGAATGCAGGCCTGGATACGAAGAAAGACTCACCAAATTAGGTCTATTAAAACTTGAGGATTCCTGCAAATTCCACAGACTTGTATTTGGGTTCAAACTAATGAATGGCTTGTTACTTCATTCTTTTGACAAAATGGTGCATACAAGTAGCCTTAATGATTCTAGATTGTTGCATGTAACAGCCAGGAGTTCTTCTTTTTTCAATTCCCTTTTTGTGTCTCTCCCACGTCTATGGAATGAAATTCCTTCTGATGTTAAAGCATGCCTTGATCTTTCTTCATTCAAATCTAAATATGCAGGTCATTTTACATAGATTTGTACAGTTAATTTGATTAATGTTCCTTTTAGGTTTAACTGTAATTTAATTTTGTTCAGTTTTGCATATATTATATATTTCCAGTTATTTTATTATATGTTCCTTAATTTAATGTACAGGATAAGTGAGCACTTTGTGTTTTGGGTTTTCTTTAAGCCCATTCGTTTCTCCTAAATTACTTGCATATTGTTTGTGTATCTTAAATGTACTTGTTTTGTTTATAAAAATGTATTTATATATACATATGTTTGTAAATTGCACGTGATTTGAATAAATATTATTATTAACATGCAATATAAGTAGAGGTGGTCAGCAAACCAAATATTGTCTCTAAAATGTTTAAAAACAACCAAATTAATATAATTTATACTTACTGAATGCCAACACACTTCATGTCCTGTGGATAAAATGAAGAGTATACTATTAGTGTTCACGCTTATTTTATATTTATTTATTTATTTATTTAAGCTTTCTTTATTAATCCATGCATAGTCTTATATAAACCTTGAAGTATGCAGTAGTAAGTAGCCCATTAATGCACATAAACCAATATGACCATACGGAAAATTGGTCGGTATTTTTCGAAACATAACAATGTACCCAATCGTGCTAAATATTCAAGTAAACTTATGTCAAGGTTTGTCCAAGTGGTAACAACAAAATTAAGTCAAAAATAATACCAAAATAATGAAAGACTCATGCACAAAATATATCAATACAAAGTGATTTGTTTTTTTCAATCCTAATCAATCATTGCTAGTCTCATATACAACACAAAATAAAAATACCAATTACAATATTGTAGAATACACGGGATATGCTTGGATTTCGTAACAGAGTCTGATTGCTTACTGCATATCTCCAAGGTTTAACAGAGTATAGAGTGAGCACCGGGGTTTAGCGTGATTTAAAAGGCAAAAAGTGGGACCGTTTTTTTAAGCGTGAAAATGTGTGTAAAATCAGGTAAAAAAGCACAATGCACAATTCCCTGTTAATCTTTTAGTCCATCAAGAACACAAAACTTAAGCTTCTTATATAATTAGCAAACATGATTTAATAGATGATTACATCATGCAATCTTTTTAGTCAATAAGATAGAGTGAAATGGCCAAAACCTAAGATTTCTCAAATTAAAATAACTTTATTGATAATAATA